>NW_019294448.1:3511-48507 GCF_000500325.1 Leptinotarsa decemlineata | reverse complement strand
AAACCACCATATCCTCAAATATTTGGAAGGCTTCAACATTTTGAGCAATTATTAATATAGTTTTTGGAAACAAAGATCAACAGGCGACCTTCAATATTCGGAATAATGCAATCGAGAAACATGGAGAATCAAGAGCTGTTGCGCTTGATATTTCTAATGCTTCTGACCGTGTGTGGGATGAGGGTTTGCTGGCCAAACTTCGATGCTATGGCTTGTTGAATCATTTCTGTATGTGGCTCTCCAGCTTCCTGAAAGAATGTTCCCTGATGTTCCCTGTAAGTGGTCGTCGATAGATATCTCTCGAATAATTTCACCATCTACGCTGGTGTTCCCCAGGGATCCATATTGTCTCCAACCCTCTTTTTATTATATACCAACGACTTATTGGAAAAACCCAGAATCCAATATATTGCTTTGCTGACGACAGCATACTCGTCTCGTCATTCCATTTGGATTCCAGGACATCGGCTACGGAGACACATTTTCACCGACAACAGGAGGTTGCATATCTTAATGAGGCTCTAGAAGTTATTTCGAATTGCGGTGAAAGTAATCAGGCACAATTCAATGCCACAAAAACCCAGACATCCGGTTCGGAGACATTTATCTTATTGGAGAAAACCGCTTCCTGCTTCGATGAGTTTGTTGGTGGTTTAATGGACACCAATATGTCTTGGCACAATCATGTCACTGAAATTGCAAAGGCTGCTTCTCAGCCTTTGCAATTTCCAAACAAGAAAACTATACACACCTCAGCAACTCTTGATGCTTTGTAAAGTTAAGATCAGACCTTCTTCGGAGCATTGTTCTCATGTATGGAGCTCTGCTCCCAAACATACCCTGAAGTTGCTGAATTGTATGTTGTAGTTGGAGATTTGTCTCTTTTTATAGATACTTTCACGGGAGATGTTCAAGACACATTTAATTTTACCAAGAACGGTACGTATCATAAATACGCGACTGACTGTGGCTGCTCATCGCTTTGAGGTTCAACTTAGTATACATCGAACTTCACTGTTGAAGAACTCTTCCATCTGGAGAACTGCGTTTATGTAGAATAAACTTCCTGAGAACGTCTTCCCAGGAGAATTCAATCTCCAGCAATTGAAATCCAATGTGAATCGTTGTCCTTAAAACCCTTCAGTTGATATTTGGAAAGGAACATAACTTTATTGTGACAATTATAACGAAACTGTACTATTTATTGGGGGGTAGGCTCTACCTTTATCCGAACGAACAACTCACCTTCCACCATATATTGCCATAAAACCCGTTATCCCTTTTAATATCTGAGGCACTAGATTTCCTTCTATCAGCCAACTTGAAAATATTATTGCAAAAGTCAAGAAAGCCATCCTGAAAAACGGTAACCCCTTGTGGATTGAAGAGCTAAGGAAGCAATGAGTCTAGGACAATGAACAGATTATTGACATCTCTGATCTGATACAACAAAGAACTCAGGAAATCCAAATGAAGATATTGGACGTATTTGTGTATTATTTCGAGCACAATATCTTCAGAAAGTTCTTTCGAAAAACATTCCAAAGACATCGTCCAAAATGAAAGTCTTGGTGAGCATTTGAAGACATTTATTCCTGAATCCAAGATGGTTGTGAATGAACTTACAGATTCAGCAGGATCCTGAGCTTGAGAAAATTCATAGCTCAAGGAATCAAGTTGATGACTACTGAGTGCAGTTACCTTTTGAAATTGTTCAGCAGTGTTCAGCAGCAATGGAAACTTGATCAAGTGTCATATCATTGAAATCAGATGTCAGAAAAAAGGCAATCAGAGAAATTAAAAACTGTATAATTTAATGAGGCTTCTACTGAACTGAATGGGGTGTTGCCTGATCAGCAGAACACTTGTTTTATGAATACCAAGCTCGTTTGTAAAAGAGCTCAAGTTCCTCAGAAATATATCAAGAAACTGACCATTACAGCTGGGTTATTTTGTTAAAAGGCAACAAAAGTAATATTTTGTTTTCTCCGCTGATGATCAATAGTTACTTCCACAAACTACACCAAAGAGCAAAAAGTAAGAACGAGCTCAATATGTTGTGGCTTCTATAAAATCAGTTGAAAATATCGATCAAATAGGAAATGTTACAAATGATATCTGTTTTGATGTTCAAATGAAGGAAGGAGGAGTGAGTTGTGTAATTCAATATCCGTAGAAGGTAGTAGTTGTTTCAGATAGATTATCTCTTCTTGTTCATGAATGAAAGAAAAATTATGTCATCGATCGATTTATGAAACAACTCACTAATAATTTTGGTTTGTACTTCCACTAAACAAGGTTTACAAAATTGAGATATGTTTTTCGCTATACAATGGCATCCTCAGTGGAAATCAAAATGAATCCTATCGGTAAGATCTGATATAGCATCGGCCAGTTCCGCTCAATCATTTTTCGAGAGTTTTTATTGATGTCCGTCAATTTTTGTCCCATTTTTGAGAGAATCCAAAAAAAGAGTATTCAAATAATTAATACCACTTCTTGATAATAATGAAAAACTTCAGAGATTTTTTTATAGAAAATCTGAAGGAACTAGGAAGTTTCAATTACTTTTTCGATTGTTTTTAAGGACAAAACACATTGGATTTGAATCGCTGAAGATTGAATCCATTTGCAAAAACGTTCTCATGAAGTTTATTTCACACAAACGCCGTTCTTCAAAAGAAAAAGTTCTTAAACAGTGAAGTTCGAAGTGTACTGAGTTGAAATTCAAAACGATGAGCAGCCACGTCACAGTTCACATCATCTGCATATTTTTTAAATTATTTCACCTGCTACCGCAGAATGTATATAAACACCATAAAACTAGTTTAAACTCTTTACTATATTAACAGAATAAACAAAGCAAACAATAAGTCAAGAGAAACATGGAAGATTATTAACGATCTCAGGGGAAAGGGTAGAAAGCAAAAATGGACACTCCATTATCATCCACCGATTTCAATAACTATTTTTGCATGATAGGAGAAAAATTAACTGAAAATATTTACATTCCGTATGATCCACTTGATAATTTAATTGATATTGATATAGCACATAATTTTATTCTATATAACACAAACCTCACAGAATTGAAGGGAGTCTTTAGGGAGATAAAAAATAAACACACTTCAGGAATTGACGACATCTCCTTAAATATTTTCGAGACAATGCTTTATCAGTACTAGTTGAACTAATAAATATCTTATATAAAGAAGGAGTTTTTTCAAATTTTCTCAAAACGTCTATTGTAATTCCTCTCCATAAAGGTGAAGATATTGACATCTCTTCTAACTAATACAACACTTAATAACAACACTTGCAAAGATTATAAAAAAACTAGTCAACAGAAGACTAGTTGATTTTCTCGAGAGAAACCAGATATTAAACAAATGTCAGTTTGGATTCCAGAGTAGAAAAAACACTCATGATGCCATTTTTTCATTATTGTACAGTCTATATAACAAATTAAATGATGAAGAGATTGCAGCTGCTGTGTTCTGTGACATATCGAAAGCGTTTGACTGTGTTAGTCATGATACACATGCAGTATGGTATAAGAGGTGTAAGTCTCAATTGGTTTGAATCTTATTTATCTGAACGTAGTCAAATTGTTAAAACGACTAATTATTCTGAGGACGGAAAAATAAACTGTGGAGTTCCACAAGGCTCAGTCCTAGGTCCACTATTATTTCTTTTGTATATAAATGATCTGACATCTATTGATATTGAAGGAGAGTTCACACTATTCGCTGACAACACTACAATTTTATGGCATAATCAGAATCCGTCTGAACTTGAAACAGTAATAAATCATTATATTAGCAATATAAGAAGATGGTTTGACGCAAATCTTCTCAGTTTTAATATCTCTGAAACGAACGTACTTTGCTTCAAATGTTCCATCAGCAATTTACAAATTGACAACATCTTTGTTGAGAATAAACCACCAACCAAATTTCTGGGACTATCCATTGACACTGATTTGAAATTTGAAGGCCATATCAAGAGACTCAAATTAAAGTTATCCTCAGGGTCTTATGCTGTGAGGCTGACATCTTATGAGTTGGGATATGCTGCTGCCAAAGTAACATATCACTGTCTCATAGAATCTCGTCTACGATATGAAATTCCTTTCTGGGGTGCTTTTATACAAAAAAGAGCTGTGTCTTTCTGGGGTGCTGTTTTACAGAAAAGAGCTGTACGTTTTCTATGTAAAGCAAAACCACGAGATTCTTGCAGTCCACTATTTAAGGAAAAGAAAATCCTCACTGTAATATTTTTAATATTTTTATTATTGAAACTGTATGTCTCACAGCAAAACATCAAAATCGATTTTCAATTAACACAAACGCCACTCGACAAAGAAACGACTTTAATTTGCCCATTCCAAAATATTCCCTCATTGAAGACTCTATAATTTATAATGGGTTGAAAATGTTTAATCACTTACCATCAAATCTGAAATTTGCATGCAATAACGTAAACTTTAGGAAAGTTTGGAGGGATTTTTTTTTGTGAGAGAGCCTATTATAATTTATCAGAGTACTATCAAGATACTTCGACTTGTGGCTGACTCGTTTTATGTAATTATTATTAAAAACTTTCCAAATAAACTCTTATTGGCTATATTCGTGCAAGTGATGTATTGTGCTATGTAAATACTAATTGTTTTTGTTATTTTTTTTTTTTTTGTACATATGTTCAATAACTACCTGAAATTTTATTCAACAACTACCTTCCAATGTATATTATTTTATAGTGTATAGTTTTCGAGAACATTACTCGAATAATTATAACTTGACAAGTAGCGATAGCTACTATGTGTGAGTTTGTTTCTCGAACTATTTTAACAAAGCTTTGTCAATAAGATATTAATCTTCAGACAATAAAGCATATTTTGACTTTGACTTTGAATCAAATGTGACAAGTCACTTGAACACTTTCCGTGAAAGTATGTGTAGAAGACAGACAAATCTCCAACCTTTCTTCGATGTTCCAGACTATCAAGGTTGCAAGTGATGTTCGCGTCTCCAATCAGGCGAACGTCTCTGTTCTGGATGGAATCCAGCAGTTTCACGGAATGTTTGGGGACCGAGCTCCATACATGAGAACAATACTCCAAAGAAAGTCTGATGTGAGCTTTATAAAACATCAAAAGTTGCTGAAGTGTGTACAGTTTTCTGCAGAGAAGCAGCCTTTGCAATTCCAATGACATGATTGTGCCAAAGAATATTGATTTCGAGTTCGGTTATCATTATGAGTGTCATAATGTTGACCTGAGGACGCTAACTTGGTTAGCGAAACGTGCGTTGAGACACCGTAATTTTTGTTCTGGTGTTGGGAAAATGTTTTCAATAGATTTATTTTATGCCATGGGTACCAGTACCAACTATCTAATTTATTTTGTGTTCAAGGTGCCAGGTACTTACACTTCTCTCAGTGGTTCCAATACATACCGATCCCCAGCAACGAAGGATCCAATATACGGTGTCAAGAGCTGAACTATAAAGGAGTTGATGAATTGATTAATCCCCTCACACCACAGATACAACAATACTCCAAAGATAAATATGTATCAAAGAAAATCCGTGCATTTGAAGATCAATCTTTTGGAGTGTTTCCTGTGACTCTCAAACCAATACATGAGGAAACCGGTAAATCCCCGGTATTGCTGAAGGCTCTATGGGGTCCCCAGCTGACCTCAGACTCTCTCTGGTAGTTTCTGTTGGCCTAAATATTGATTTCAGGTTATGTAAAAGTTTACTCTCTTTGAATTATACACATTCAAATAACTGAGTTGGTTTTTCCATTCATTGGCAAAGGAAGACGAAAAATTCTGATGAAGAGTAATGAAGTGTCATGAACAAACGAAAATAAGACAACTTTAAGAACTGAAAAATGAAAAATGTATGATTGAAGAAGAGGGATAAAACGAATAGTATTGCTAAGATGCCAAAGTAAATAAAATGATACTGCTACTGATGACTCAACCTTTACGATGGTAATCATCACATCCAAAATGAATTCAGAAGGGTTCATTTCCAAGGTTTCTGGGAAATGAACTATTTGAAATTTCCCACATGTTCGGTGGTGCAGAAGTAGAAAGAAAAAGATTTTTCCCACTGAAAATACTTAGTGAGGGTAAGGGGTAAGGGTCTCACAGTCCAGGTTTTTTTCGTTAAAATTTGGCTTCATTTATTAACGTAATTTCCATCAAGAGCCACACAATCATTGCAGCGCTGCTCTAACATTTCAATATCACTTTTATAGAACGATTTATCATTTGCCTCAGTAACCTCTTCATTTGAGCGGAATTTCTTACCAGTGAGCATTTTTTTGAGGTCTGCGAACAGCAAAATCTGGCGAATATGGTATATGGGGGAGCAATTCGAAGCCCAATTCATGCGATTTTCCCATCGTTTTCATTAATTCGTGACACTTTGCATCATCTTGATGGAGCAGAACTTTTTTTTCTTCAAATGGGGTCATTTTTCCGCAATTTCGGCCTTCAAACGCTCCAATAACGTTATATAATATTCATCAAATCAAATCAAATAATTTATTCACATACAAATACATAAAACAGATGAGTTTAATTTAATTTTGAATTTATAGAAGATTAGTTCATTTTGTATATCCTGTGATAATGACTTGTAAACTTCAGGCCCTGAATAATTGGAATTTTTTTGTCATATTGTTTTTTTACTGTATCATAATTGTGAATAGATAGGGTCAAATTAGATTTGTTATTGTATTACACAATAGCTAAACTCATGAAGTGAAGCATTCTAGGGTCAAAAATTCCAGAGTCTCTATATAAAAGGTCATAGTTTTTTCGTAATATACATCTGAGGAACCGTTTTTGAATTACTTCAAGCGATTTGAGGTAAGTTTTGGAAACTGAACCGCACCCAACTATGCCATAATCCATATGGGATTTTACCAAGCTCTTATAGAGTATAATTCTTTGTTTTATATTCAGAATACCAATGACTTTTTTGAATTTGTAAAGAATACATCGTAATTTTTTAATTATTTATTCGATTTGGTGGTCCCATCTGCAGTGGCAGTCTATTATTTTACCTAAATATTTAATTTTTTTCAGGTTTCATCACGGCTTCTTTAGATACAACAAGTTCGTATTTTGGTAAGTCAACATCAAAGCTACTAAAAAGTAAGTAAAAATTTTTTTGAAATTGATTGATAGTAGCCTATAGTCAAACCATTTTTTAACTCCATACATATTTTGTTCAAGTTTGATTTTTAAGTCATACCAATTATTGTCACTATATAAAATTACAGTATCGTCCTCAAAACTGATTTCTGAGTGGTTTTTACAAGGAGAAGATTATTCAGATATATGTTAAAGGGTATGGGCCCCAACACCGTTCCGTGGGGTACACCATAAGTTACTTTTTGTTCAACACTAACTTTCTCGAATATTTGTACTCTTTGTATTCTGTTAGAGAGGTAACTACAAAAAAGATCATGTGTTTTGCCTCTTATCCATTGTTTTGAAAACAACAAAAGTAGAAAAGTAGTCACTCTTAGCATAATAACTCACGAACTTTTGAATGGAATATCATTTCATTTCAACAGATTTCTTTTGAAGGTTAGCACTTACTGCAAAAACTGTGAATGCAATAAAATTAGCGCCATCTATGTGTTAGGCCCCAGACTATTCAGCTCATGTTGAATAACTGCTCGAAATTCTGATTGACTTACCGCGTAGAGCGGTAGGTTGTGACAGTGTTATATTAATAATTGAGCTGAGCTACTGGCTGAAGAAACCGTTGGAGATTTCATTATAGTTCATATCCTTCACAATCACAACCAGAAAATTCAATAATCTATACCATTTATCAATGTCTAGTTCGAAAATTATGTGTTGACGGTTGGATGGTGAACTCTCACAAAGTTTTGGGTTTCTGGAAAATCCAAGCCGATGAAACTGGTTAGAGGTAATCATAATCTCGTTAAAGGATTATGTGGAACAAAGAACCTTTCTGTGGCAATATTATGAACGGGGAATACGAGTAAGTGTTGTTATTAATTAAACATAATTTTGGGTCGACCAAATAGAGGATATAATAATCCCTAGGAAGGATTACTCACCCACGACGTTGAACCTACCGAACTAAATAATTACAGACTATGGCCTAGGTACGGCAACCAAATTATTTTCCTTTGGTGGGTTGAACTTCCAATAAATCATGTAATATTACTCTTTTCGTGTAACTCAATATACCGCTGGGTAGAGTAATTCGATGTATATAGAATTCATTGATTAATGAGGATGATTCGATGCTTAAAAGGAAAGATGATATTTCAGAAAAGAATTCGTTTCACTGGAAAGATCTGTTTCAGAAGTTTTCTTTCAGAATAAAATGAAGAATGACTAAATGAATGAAGGCACATATACAACGTACTTTGAGTTTTCAATTAAAATTATTTTCAAACATCCTGCTTTCTCTAGATTTGAATTCCAAGATACCATATTTTACCATACATAAGGCCATTTATTTCCAAAAAAAAAGTATTAGTAATACCGCCAACGAAGCATTTATCATTTTATTCTTTGTTGACGGGAAAAAATTAGTTTTTGGTTTTTCTTCGGAATATATTTGAAAAAATTCGGCTGGTTCATTTTTTTGATTGTGAAGATTTTTCCAGTAGGTTTCATTTGACTTCTGTATCAATCTGATTATGTTGAATCCCCTCTCTATTCGATGTGTAAGATATAATTACTATCATTCAGCATTTTTATAATGGTCTACGAGGATATCATTGACAATCTCTTTGACTTTCTATTCTGAATTAAAATAATGTACTCTATGGGGAAAAAAGATATGTAGATCATGCATAGAAGTTACTTCCACTCAAATGAAATGTTTTATCTTGCAATATCATCTTGAACGATGCTGATGACGTAATGAGTGTCTTTTTCCAGAACTTTGACGTTCGTCATTGAAGATGGTAGCGTTCCATCTAAGTGAATATTTTATATTGTAAATCTTTCATATATTATAGTTGTACTACTAGTTCAAGTAGTCATATGAAAGTATTTTTCTTTCGTGTAATTCAATATTCATGTAGAAGTAGCTGTTTCATTTTGTATCTGAAAGTAACTTGTGAAGAGTTCATTTTGAACGCAACTGCTCCCTTCCTTCCTTTGGAAGTTCCTCAAAAGTGTTTGCATGAAATGAAGAAATAAAAGCCACACATCTTTTTTCATAAAAACTACTCTTCCCTCTTCCATTTCATTTTGGATGTATTTTACTTCCGATGAACTTCATAATATTGTTGTAAATCATGCCCGAAAGAAAATAACGCCGGCCGCCACTGGTAACCATAAACCAAACGTGCCGTAGTTGAAAGCGTTTGCATATCCAATGTTACCTGTCGCTCGAGAAGGAGCAAGAAACATGCTACCGATGTCGATAGAACTTCGGCGAAATTCTACGATGTTTCATTGCGATATTTAAACGCTGGCTGCAAGCATATTCAGACAGTCAAGTACACAGTGAAGTGGAAGATACAGTGCGATACGCGAAGTGATCAAGTAAGGCGATAGACATTCAGACAGTGGACGTTATATTGCAGTACGCGAAGTGATTTAGTTAGGCGATAGACATTCAAATAATAGTTGAAATTTTTAGTTGAAGTATTTGTGTATTAAAGTGAAATAAAGTTAAGTTTGATTATTCAGTGTAGTCAATTATTGGTGAACCCACGGGTAGAAACGTAACAATATATTTCTCCTCATATAGATGTACTTCTCCATTGATTAAATTAGGTTTGCCTCTTCTGTTGTTGGAGGTATACCTGTGGAAAATGAAAGAAAACTATTTTTCTAAATCATTCCGTTTCTCTGAATGAATGAATGAATATCCGTTTATGCAAGTTATGAGACTGTATAACGCTGACTCAGTTCTCCTGGTCGAAGACAACACAATGGCAGATGAGAGACGACAAAAGACGTGACAAACAAATTTCATTATTTTTTTCAAACTTATGATCAATCTGGTATGGAAGCAAAAGTGTAACACAATCGAAAACTCCACTTCAGTCATGAGGGGAAGTAGAAAAATACAAAAACCAACCACCAAATGAAATAAACTTACCTTGTTCTTCCATAATGCTGACGGTGATATTCGCAGCCTTCAACTCTTGCAAGATCACTTCCAGATTGAGAGGGAAATAGCAGGTTTCTGAGAGGACGAGAACAGGGGGTTGAAAGGATGCCAGAGGAACGCAGGCCAGCAACCCCAGGAGCAGCAGCAGGCCTGCCATGGCTACCTCTTCAACGAGGCATGGCTTTGGGATGCCGGTAGATGCTCAGGTTGTGGATGACTTGTGGAAATGACGGAGGATGTTAGTCATGTTGAACCTAAAATGTGAAAAAGTATTATTATGTAAAGAAAAGTAATGATTTTGTTCTTGATCGACTATGTTTGAAGATTTTTTTTCAATTGCGTGTCGATTATTTCGGCTGAACTTTTAACTATTCCTATATCCAAAAAAAAGAGTATTCAAATAATTAATACCACTTCTTGATAATAATGAAAAACTTCAGAGAGCAAATTAACTGTTATATAATGGGACCAAGAAAGTAATATCAGGTGAGATTTCAAATGAAAGAGGATGTAGAGAAGAAACGAAATAATTAATAATGTTGTTTTTTGAGACATCACTTACATTTGAATAATTCAGTGTTATTAGGTTAATTTCATTATTTGTGTTGAGATAAAGAGAATAAATGATTGGGGTAAAGAGAAATATGAACTCAAAATAGGAGCTTACGTAGATTCTAGTGAGCTGCTTCGCTTTTCATCTTTCATTTGATTCATCAGATATTCTCAGTGAGATGAAGGAATATAATATGAAGTAAGATGGCGGATTGAGAAAGGACGTATCGTCAAATAAGATGTGTATCCATATTAAGATTCCGCTAGTTTGTGTTTCAAAAAACCTATAGATGTATATCTTCTTCTCTTACGAAAGGGAAGATTATACTTTGGAGAATTTATAAGAAAGAAATCTGAATCACTTCAAGATTATTTCAGAGACTGATTTAGTTTTTTCACGTCTTGATATGTAACTTTTTGGGGCTAACGTTCTGGGACTTTTGTCGTCATCGTCAGGGCTATAATGAAAATAAATTACCACGGAAGCGTAGGAACTGCTTGTGTGTGGGCATATACACCATGAATATATAATTAATAATGCAGACTACCATACAATATATTTACACAAATACACACACTCTCATATAACATGTACACTTATACACATTAAATTAATTTCAGTAATATAATTAGGATACTGCGTATAGATAATATAATTGGTTATGAACTTTCTGAGTGTTTTTTTTTCTGGTCCCTTGGGAGCTGTCTGACTTGTCCATTTAGTCCAAGTTTTCAGAAAACACTGCAGCCTCTTGGGCTTATTGTGTTCATTCTCTCACCCTCTCATGCCACTCATTTCATCAGTCTCGTACTATTTTGTACAGATTCCGTGTTGGATGTTCGTCATATTCTTCTGGACATAATTTTGAACGTCCAGCCTCCTGTGATTCAGTGCCTCACATTCGCATAAAATGTGTAGAGCTGTTTCTATTCCTTCGTTGCATAATCTGCAGTGGAGGTCTCCGTTGTACAGCCTCATTTTATTTAGGTGTCCTCTAAGCGAACAATGACCGGTTAGTAACTCTGTAATTTTTCTGAGCCGATCCCTAATATACTGAAGTAGTTCTTCGGTTCTTTTCTCGGACGGTCCCCTGATGAAGATTCTACTGTGTTTGTTGCCAGGTACTTTTGTTCACTACTCTGTGTGCTTCTTATTGGTCCATGTCCTAATCCGGTTTCGTACCAATGATTTTGGTACCCCCAGAGCTGGTTCAGGACCTATATATGAAGTTGATGATCCGTGTCTAGCGCATTCTTCAGCTTTATCTTTACCTGTGATTCCTGAATGCCCTGGCACCCAGTACAAAGTTAATTTGTTCCTGTTTGCAAGTTCATTCAGTTCTTCATGGCATTCCCAGACCAGTTTTGATGTCACCTTCGGGATTGTCAGAGCCCCCAGTGCGCTCTTGCTGTCTGTTAAAATATTGATCCTCTCATTTCTTTGAGGTCTCAATTCAATAATTCTGAGTGTTAATGATGTAAAAGACTTTCAAATGTGTGTGAACATGTAAAATGTTGAATAGGTATAATGAGTATGAAGTATAAATAAGTATAATAAGTATAAATAAGTATAAAAATAGTAAATCCAGTCCAACTGACGAAAATTAATATGTAGTGATATTTGATAACCATGAACCACCAAAGCAGTGTTATGTGAGTGTTTTTATAGACTAACCAGTTGATATTGACAGAGAGAGTTCACGTATTATTTTGTCACTTTCGGTTAGCAAAGAGGTTATATATTGTTGTGTTCCTAGTGTGGATTGTTCAGCTAGAGTTCAGATTACAATTGAAAAAGAAAGCAAATTCAAGGTTATACACTACTCTCCCTGAAGTCAAAGTAAAATTGAGTTGGTGTTTTGTAGTTGTCTAAAAAGTTAAATTATTACTGATTAGCACAGTCAAATTGGCGGCATTTTCTTTGTTCTATTTTATTTTATAGAATTGACCATTATTTTAATAAGATTTTATACAATTCCACCAGTATACTCCGGAGTCGGAATAATAATTAATATTCCGGAGAGGTGCATTATGATATTCTCTAGGTTGCCCTTTTTCTCTCATGCAGACCTACGACTTTGTAGATACGTGTGGCAGATACCCAACGGAAAAACAAACAATCCACCCAGCCCAACCAATATTTGGTTTATATAGGTGAGTGGGAAAGTTGAGATTCAAATAACAGGGTGATTATATAAAATACTTCTGAATACTACTTACTCACATATATAAACAATTGATCGCTTCAAAAACACTTCACTAACTTTCTTCAAAAGCTTCTGATAATTCCTTTCATATTCTCTGTTTCACTATCACTGTCATCATTGAAATCAATAATGAATTCATTTCCACCATTAATATGGAAGTGTTCAATCTCCATATAGTCTTTTTCAACTAAAATAACATTTTTAATCTTTTTCTGCCAGTCTTCTTCGGTAATATTAAATTTGTCTTCTTTGATTAGCTCTATTACCTTCTTATCAAATTTTGGAAAAGTATTTTTACGCCTGATGATTTCCCCAAATCAACTCGATGGAATTGAAAACACCAAAATAGGATGGAAGTCTCTGTATGGTGTGTCCATACGTTTCAGCAATACTCTCAAGGGAATACACTTTTTCAAATGATTTTGTCTGGTTTTTGGTATAGTAATCTTCAAAATACAAATTGATATTCATTGAAAAACTTTGCATTTCATCTTTCCTCGAATTTTTATTCGGTACTTCGATAAGGTATCACGAATGATAGGAAGCGTTGTCAAAAACTATTACACTATTGGCATCCAAATTTGGAGTCATTTCTCAAAAATATCAGTTTCCATGTTCTTATCATAGTAATCTTGCAGTCCTCAAGATTTTTTTTCACCCAATTTCAAAGAATTCAGAACCCATTCTTTACTTCCTCCGCAATGCACAATGATTAGTCGCGATCCTTTGTTTGCAGGCACGTTAGACGTACACATTCTCGAACCGTCAGTCCACCCTTTCGTAACTATGTCATGAGTGTCAAACCAAGTCTCGTCCAAATAGAATATTTGCCGTTGTTCTTGTCCTTGTTTAGTTATTTGTTCTAAGTATTTGTTACGCAATTCTACATTTTTCTGATTTTCATAACTGCTTTACGTTTGTTTATTATTTTAAATCTGAATCCTGGTTTCTTTATCCAATTCTTTAGAGTTTGTCACAGCAGCTCACGTTTTCCTCACGCCTTCAGTTGTAGGAATCGCATTGCATTTATAACAGTCCATTATCGTTTTATTCAATGATTTTATTAGATGAACATCTAAAGGTTTTGGTAATCCCGTATTACATCGCGTCTTGTGTTCATAAGGTTTGTTTTTGACTATTTTCGTACAGTTTTGAAAGGAATTTCGGTCAAATCTGATAGTGCTTGTAATAGTTTGTTTCCCTCGGAACCAAACTTAAGATGTAGATTCTTATATACATTGAAACATATTCTCTGTGTTTCAATATTCAAATGCATCCGAATTTAATTCACTGGTATCTCTGTTTTCGCATTGTTCACCATTGCTATTGGAATCACTACACTGGAAAAATTATGCGTTGTTATCACACCCGTTATTACTATTAGTAGGTACTTGTCCAAGGACGCCACATTTCAAACAGATAACAGAAATATTAAGTAATTATAACTGCACGAATTTCAACACTCAAATAGCGATCAGTTCCTGAACTGACAACACGACGCGACGGCTCGCGTTCTGTTCGTCACCGTAACATGACTTAAAACTTAATTTTATGACTCTTCAGCTAATCATAAAAGTCGGTTATTGAAAATCATCAAATAGGAGCCGCCAATACTTCAGTCCACGTGAACTAGTTGACAGCGGCTTTATTTCTCCTTATTGGTTTTTTGGCCTTTGAGTACGCCGACACTTTGAGAAGGCATAATACCAGTTACTTCGACTATACTTAATATTTTATATCGATGATCAATAACCAGCATCATCTTATGAAACCTAAAGTCGTATATCAAATGCTGAATGAGAACATGTTCAAATCTAGTTTGCTCCTGACAACTGGAAATATATTGCAAATGAACTCTTTCGATCGATAATTCCCACATGTAATTTGTTATCGAAACAGTTCGTATTGACCCAACGTAATTTGTTTTACGAAACAGAGTTAGGAATCAAAGGTTAATTGAGATAGAAAGCATTTGAATATATGGGATTGCATATTGTGCGATGCAACATACCGATGAAATGTTATTTCAAATAAACCAACAATTTATTGCACCCTGCCAGCAATTATGAAGTACAAAACGATTCAGAAAACCTGAATGAAAATAAACAAAGTCATATAAAAACAAAGGCTTTCACGACTGGAGTTACGATTGATGAGAAAAGAATCCTATCTGGTACCAGTGAGAAGAGAATCGCACATTCGCTTGAGCATGACGAACCGTCGCCACAGCACGTGCGGCTGTAGATGTTTCACATCAAAAACAGTAACCATTTCTACCCAGACGCTAAGTATTCAAGTTGAAAATCGTTATTATCGTCGTAGTTCATATTTCCTTGTCGTCAATAAACCCAATAGCACATTATCTTCCACAGAGAACATTTCGTACCTGATTCTCAGCCCAGTCATATTCAATTAAGAAATCCCTTGTGGCCTGAAGCAAATTCAAGAATAACGGTCGGTTAGAGGCAACTACATCAGTAAGTAATTGTCATTAGAGAACTCTGATAGTGATTGTTATCGAAATTAACGGTCGTTTCTCTATTCCAAAAGCGAGTGCCTGGAGGTGGATTTGTTTTGCTTCGCTGCTTTGTCACTCAAATAGTATAGACCGAATTCTAATTTGATTATTCAAGACTTTTACATTATATGGATAGCACTTTGAGAATCACTATTTTGTGTGTCAGTTTACGTATTGAACATTTCAATATACCGTGAATAAAATAATTAATGTAAGTAGTGAACATACTTTTTATATGGAGACGTATAAGCTCTACAGTAAACTGAGAAACCTTGAGAGCGATACCTGTGTGGCAGAAGAGATTAACTTTGGAATTAAATCGCTGAAGACTGCATTTATTCGGGAAAGCGGTTCCGGATGTTCAGTCTATAAATGAAAGATATCTTAAAAAGTGTATTTCGAAGTATTTATAACATACAGTGTGGATGAAAATAGTCTTCCCCTTCTTAACTTTCGAACAGAAGATATCAAGGTTGTATAAAATTAATCATATATCATCATATCATCAAAAAAAAGGGGTGCATCACTTCTGACCGAAAGGAATCCACCAATTTTTTTTTCAAAAACAAATATTTCAGGTATTTTAGGTATTTTATTTGTTTGAGATTGAATAAGGCCTTCTTGATTAACTAACTGTTTTGTATTCATTTTAAAAATCTCCAAACAAACTATAAACATCATAATTTCAGGAAAAAAATATTCAAAACCTACTCTATAAATAGTTCATTCCAAAAAATATTCGAAATGTTTATCATTTACTCCCTGACAATAATGAAGTCCATTTTCCTATATTATTTTATTTTTTATTTCAATTTAACTGTCCAGTAACAGAGTAGCACAAAGTGATAAACAATTTTACAAATTGGTATATCTGTAGCTGATTAAATACTTACAATGAAGTTACTAGATATAAAAATTGAAATGCATATGTAGAGTAAGATATTAACTGAAAAATAAATAACCTAGAGACTGAGGTAGACAAAAGTTGGGGTATAACCGAGTCCTTCGGACTCGATTTTGACTAACTTTAAACGAACAGATGTATTTTTAACTTTGTACACTTATCAAGAATCGGTGGTAATATAACAATTATGACAATACAAAAATTGTATGAGTGTATCTCATTATCCTGATCAGGATCGACAGGATTGAATAATTTCCACACAGTCTCTGTATGAGAGCAAGTGAGACAATCCCACTGTCTGGGCATGCGTATATATTTTATATTAAAACAAATGGGTTTGAAATATCTAGCTAAACTGAAAAATAGAAAATAAATAAAACTTCGAAAACAAAAAAAAATTACTCGAAACTGATTCAAGATTGTGTTCAACATCGATTATGAGTCTTATAGCTTGATGTAACTAATAGGTTCGTTCCAACCAGCGTCAGAAACCGTTTCTGACAGTCAGGATTCTGCGCAGTGAGTTTCCAACCATTAGTAAACTATCAGTTTTCTGTTCCATCCAAGATTCAAACCTGTTCGAAATCTATCAGAATGGTTTGAGGATTATCTTCTAACCATCAATCTGACGCATGCGTATTCCGTATTACTGTTTCTGTTTCATGTTCATGCAACTTACAAACAACATAACCTGAAAATAAATTATGTATTTGCTGGCGCAGGAAAAATTGGGAATTTTTTAAGTGAACCTATAATATGAACATCTTTAATTACACAAATTAATTATTGCGGTGACCTCCCAGTTCCATGTTGATAAGTAAATAGAATAGAGATATAAAATACTGCAACCTTCTTTTACTCTCCAGAAATACCTACACTTGATTAGATTTATTTTTAAAGAATTGGAGGGGTTATATTTTTAGGAGTGACATTCGTTGTGGAATGTTTGAAATACAAACTGAGTAGACAAAAGTATCTTCTGTATAATTCAGTGTTCATATAGAAGTATTTGTTTCGAAAAATTTTTTTTTCTTTCGTGTAATTCAATGTTTATATGAAAGTAGCTGTTTCAGGAGAACACTCTTTCAGTTTGTGTCTGAAAGATACTTCTTTGCATGATCTACACATCCATGTATAGAGTTACTTTTTTTCAAATTGATTACTTCCTTCCTTTCTTTGGAAGATTACCTCATCCCCTTTTTTTGTATTAAGATGGAGTAGTAGAAAGCCAAAAACTTTCTTTCCCAAATTATTTTTAAAGGTTATGTTGAAATTCCATGCCAAACTTCAGTTGAACTATTAGCGGTTCCAATCAGAAATTTCAAATTAATCAGAAACCAATATTTACCAGACATGCGCGTTGACAACGATTTACAAACAGTTGGAAATCTGTTTGTGACTCAAGGTTGGAACGAACCTAATGACTCTTGATGAGTCTGAAATCAGAATGAATCTAGTAACAAGAAAAATGTTTTCGTTCTTAAAAAGCGTCGGGTGTCAATCTGGTAAACAGCTCCTAACCAAGTATTCATAACAATGGATATTCAGCACCCCATTCTTTTTCACAACAAAATTTATTTTCATGTAAATATATTTATTTTGATTTCAGCCTCATTGAAAGTTACATCAAGCCATTGAACCCATTATCGATGTTGAACAAAATCTTAAATCAGTTTCGAATTATTTTTTATTTTTTAGTTTGTGTTGCTATTGAAGCGTGTTTTTTCAATTCTTCAAACTATTATTTATTTTTCATGTCTTTGTACTTTGCGATCGCGGCTAAACCCGCACAGAAATAAATTACCTACACTTTTATGTAGTTGGTGAACAAACACAGTAATGAACTCGTACGATATGAACAATATTATGAGCAGAATATCATATAGTGCGTCAACAAAACTTCATTTCATCAATCCAGTTATCCTCCTGTTATAGTTATTCACCAATTTCATTCGCGGTAATTTCAACTTCTGGATGGAAATTGTGATAAAGAAGAGAAAAGAAAAGGTAGAACGGAATTTTAATGGGAACTAATAAACATAAAATACGATTCCGAAACGCAATTCCATTTGAATTTCGAACACATTTCCAAGGCCCAGTTATGCTTCGCAGGCACTGAAAAGAATAATAATTTATTTTTCGTCATTATTACTTCAGCGATTGTTCGTTCCTAATTTCGCGGGGAATGATTCGCTGTTCATTTATTCGGAAATTTGTCAGGAACGAGATATATTCGCTCTGTCGGTCTGATTTGTTCGGAATTGAACGATCAAAGTGGGCGATATTACTGAGAAATAATAATTAGAGACAATCAATGCCAACTTTTCTTTGTTCTACTGAAAATTCCAGAAGGAAAGGTAATTCATTACGAGTCGTTTATCGATTTTATGTTATACACAATATTTCGTCCTGTTTGTTTAAAAGAATATAAAAAAGATGATTTTTAGGGTTTTGTACGGGAAGTAGTACAGCAAGTAGTGTGCTTGCTCTTGAACAACTTACAGGATCGTGCAGTCAGATGAAAAATTGTATACAAAATAACGACAGACTCGTTTGTGTGATAACAAATTAGCAAATACTCGATAATTACGTGTACTCCTTACATAATCAAATAAAGAGGAATCCCAAAACAGCTGAAAGACATTTATCCAATTTGAAAGAACGACTAACAGTCAACAGTTTATTAGTTGACTTAATTTAGACAATAATAACAAAATAAAGGTATCTGTTGAATCTGTTTATCCGTTAACATATAGGTAAATACACATAAAAATATAAATCTGTTCACTTTCATTTTTTTCCACTACACAATTAGTGAAACTAATCTTCTGCGAGTTACTTAGCCTCTGTTCCTTTGACAATCAACAGCAGCCGTCCAGAGCAGAAAATAATTAACAGCTTGCAAGTTTTCTCGGCCCAAGGTCTACCCAACCAAAAAAGAACCCACTATATTTTCCAAATTATCTCATAAGACCCAACGAAAACTAACTCTTGGTCCGACCATCGACACATAAACTTTGAAATCGGAGGGAATCAGACCTCGATCCTAACATATCAAAATCCCCGGAAAACAAACTGGGGAGCCTATACGGTGGACCTGGAAACCTGTTTAGATCGCATGGATTTTGACATCAGAGATTCCATAGACCTAGAGTTGGCAGCAGATCGATTACAGGGAGCTATCATCTCTACGTACAACGAACATTGTCCTATAGTCAATCAGAGATCAAACAGGAATGTGCCCTGGTGGAATGAAGATCTGGCAAGACAAAAAACAAGAAAAGCCTTCAAATGTGCAAGGAAATCAGGTTCATGGGACCAATACAGAAGGTCTCTAACTGAGTATAACAAAGTCCTGAGAAAATCCAAGAGAGATACGTGGAGAAGGCATTGTGAGGAGGTCGAACAGACCCAAGCATGTGCCAGGCTCTACAAAATACTTTCGAAGGAACCTCAGGTCTCAATAAATAATCTGAAAACAAATACGGGGGAGTATACAAAAACAGGTGAAGAGACTATCAGAGAGCTTTCCCGGGTACACTTTCCCGGGCCAGAAATTACAAATCTAACACCCGAGTCCTGGGCGTATTCAGAACTGGAGACCCCGAAAAAGGCATCCAGGAAGGACTGGCAAATGGCAAATAAGGTGATAGATATGGAGAAAATTAAATGGGCTGTTAACTCATTTCAACCCTATAAGTCGCCGGGACCTGACGGCATACACCCAGTAATGCTTCAAAAGGGACCAGAAGCACTTTTCAGGGCAAGCTCAGCACTGAGACACATACCAAAAACTTGGAGACTGATCAGGGCCACCTTCATTCCGAAACCTGGGAAAATCGGACAGGACTCGACGAAGGCTTTGAGACCAATTAGTCTCATGTCATTTGCGTTGAGAACGCTAGAAAAGCTACTTGAGAGGCATATCAGGGGAGTATCACTGGCTATCAGACCATTACATCGAAACCAATATGCATATAGATCAGGTATATCAACAGAAACGAGTCTATGTCGGGTAACAGAAAAAGTAGAATATACTTACAAAAACAAGGAAGTACTTTTAGCTGCTTTCTTGGACATTGAGGGTGCATTAGATAATACGTTTTTAGAATCAATCATCCAGGCGTCGAGGAGAAGAGGGATCGACAAGACAAGCTGTAGGTGGATAGACTTCATGCTTAGGGGAAGATTGGTATATACAACCATTATGAGGGAAACAGTCGTGGCACGGGTAGCAAGGGGCTGTCCTCAGGGGGTGTTCTATCCCCTCTGTTATGGAACCTTGTAATGGACGAGCTACTATGTCTCTTGTAACATAATGGGTATAAAGCACTGGGCTATGCAGACGACTTAGTCATCTTAGTCCAGGGTAAATACAATAATGTAGTGAGGGGAGGCATGCAGCAGGCCCTGAACATTATAACAAGATGGACCGGAGAAGGACTTAACATAAGCCCATCCAAATCGACCATAGTAGCATTCACCAAGAGGACTAAAACGGAGGGTCTCGGACCTCTAAAACTTTGAGGTGAAGAAATACAAGTGTCGGGGGAGGTTAAATATCTGGAAGTGATCCTAGATTCCAAACTGACCTGAAACCAACACTTGGACAGGATTGGACACCTATGGAAAAACATGGGGGCTAAAACCAGACATGGTATATTGGCTATACACGATGGTGGTTAAACCCATGATAACATACGCATCTCTGGTCTGGTGGCCAATGATGTAGCAGGCGACCGTCATCAACAAACTAGGTAGCCATTATTATAATGTACAAAAAAATTCGCCATTTTGAAATACTCAATTGGATCAGATTAAGATATATATGGTTCATCTCTATGTTTTAGACGTGCTTTTGATCCATCTGTGAACCAACAACTATCTGTTTATGCATATTACTTGTACAAAATAATTTTGATGTTTCACATTTGTCAGGCGTGCCGTGACGGCTCCCAACTTTTTTCCTGAAAGGAAAAAACCATTATTCGAAAAAAATAAGTTAGAAATGGATGGACCATCAATCAATCAATCAATTTATTTGCTTATTATCAGTATAATAGATTTAGCCATCCGATGTGAACTGAGAAATTTCTGTCTCTCAAGGTAAAGAACAGTTTGTTTATCTACTCAGTTAATCCTCAATTATGAACGAAGCAATCCGGTTTATTGGAAACGTAACAAAATTACATTTGTAATCAATTGCTAACAGTTTCGTTTAGAATCGCATAATTAACCTCTAACGGAGAATTAGATTACCAATAACCGCAATCCAATGCAGAGTGAATAATTAACTGAAATCAAAGGGTTTCGTGCTGATATGACCTGATTGTGGTAATCAGCGGGGGACAGCAAATAATCACAGGATTTTGATTTCAAGTGATTACAGGTCGATAAAGTTTCAATCATATATACAAGCTGTTTTGTTAGCTGATTTCACTATTGCTATCTCGGAAATGGTAATACCTACAAGGTCGGTTAAACACGACAAAAGTTTCGTATTTTGGAGAACTAGACTGATCTTGTCCGACCTTGTCGTGTTCAAAACTCAAAAGGGAGGGACTCTATTCACGTCCACAGTGTATACTTGATATGTTGATGAGTAGTCAACATTTCGCTTTACTAAAACCTTACTCATTCGGTATCTGTATCTGTAGAGTAGGGAGGGTGAGTGTAAGCCCACGCACTTAGGCCACATGTGACCCATTGTACATCCTCCCGAGGAGTTGTCCTCCTAGGTCGTCGTCCATCCTGTCCTTTCCAGGAAGGTGGACAGGTCGCTGGGAGACATCTCCTTTATATCGGCAGATGTAGGCCAAGACTCGCCGAACACCTTCAGAGATGGCGCGTAGAGTTGTGGTCAGAGTGGAGTCTATAATTCTGTGTATTTACTGAAATATCACAAAAACCTGATAAAAAAAATAAAGACATGAGTTAAGTGAACTAGCAGCCGCCTACACAGGTAACCAGGTCGGAACCAATAGATTCGAATAAATCGTCAGCTCCGTCAGCTATATACGGTGGTGGTCTCAGAAGAACCCGGTCCAACAAATAAAACACAAATATTTTGGAAAAAAAAATTCAAAATGATCTCTTTGCAGCTCTATACACTATTCCTAGCTACGTTCGATAAGTTCGATACCGTTTTTATAAGGACCATTGGAAAGTCTTTGAACACTGAGCCATTTCATCAAGTTTGGGAACAGAAAATAATCCAAAGGGGCTAAATCTGGCCAATAGGATGCATGAGGTAGCAATTCAAACTTCAATTCGTTAACTTCGGTCATTGCGATTGAGGATTTGTGAGCTGGTGCATTGTCTTGATGAAGCAACACTGTTTTATTCAACCAAATGCAGCCGTTTTTTATTCAGCCAAATGCAGCCGTTTTTGCTTGATTTCCCCACTCAAACGTTGCTATAACGCCGAACACTCTTATTGACCATAATTCTGGGCACTCGCACAGGACATGCCTGACAGTCTCATCTTCCTGTTCACAAATCCTGCATAGAGGTATGTCCACTAGCCCCATATTATGTAGGTGTTTCCTTAGCTGACAGTGGCCAGTCAGAAATCCTACTGTAAGGCGTAGATTTTTCCTGGTCATCGCCAGATATTTCTTCGGCGCCAGCTTCCCAGGGTCGCCCAAAGTGATTCTGGCAAGATTACATCTTTTGATTTCATCCNAACAAAGGGATAGAAACAGCTCTACACATCTTATGCGAATGTGATGCACTGAATCACAGGAGACAGGCTATATGTGGACATACAAAACTACGCCCAGAAGAATATGATGAACATCCAACACGGAACCTGTACAAACTAGTACAGGGAACGAGACTGATGGAATGGGTGTCATGAGAAGATGAGAGAATAAACGCAATTAGCCCACGAGGCTGCAGTGTTTTCTGGAGACTTGGACTGAATAGACAAGTCAGACAGCTCCCAAGGTACAAATTAAAACTCTTATTCCTTCTTAAGAAAATAAGTGAGGGTCACTCAGCAGTTTTTACGTGCTCGCAAGAACAGATCACAAGTAAACCTTTTAGACGGTGCATAAATTAAATTCGAATACAAGGTGGTACCGCGATATGAGCCTTACTGTTTGATCGAGAACGAGTTTATTAAAAATCCGTAAAAACAAATAAATTCAAATATAGAGAAAATGGCCGGAAATAGAGAGTTTAGGACTGGATATTCTATCATAATATAGAAAAAATGCATCCTTCTACAATATTACTATCTCCTCTGAAATCATCATGATTCCGAAGATCAGCACAAATGAATTGACAATCACACAATTACCAGACAAAAAAGAAACTTCAATCCTGATTGTTCAAATGCCCTTTTTCTGGCATAAATACTGAAATTCCACCACCTAAAGATAATAGATCTGCACAACTACAGTCCTTAGAATTCCTTCGCGAAGAAGTTGGTGAACTGACAGATGATTAAAAAAGATTTTAAAAAAACTAAATATTGATTTATCCTCGGAAGAAAAGGAATATCCTGCTGAAGGCACCCCAGTCCCAATTGAGAAGCCACTCAATATTATCAGAATGAGGGTGGGAAAAGCCTCTGGAGATACCGACACCGATACCGATGCAGTATTTACTACCTACAAAGGGGATCGAATAACAATTCGGGATCTGGATCTACGTCGAATATGTTATCCTCAAGAACAAGATTCTCCAATGAAATATTTTAATATGGTAGACACGGTTAGTTGCTCATAGTCACAGCAATTTCATTCGAAAGGGTATCCGGTAAAAGCAATTCTTGGAATCACACTCCGCGTTTGGTGGGCTGATTTACGTGAGGCTGCTACGGATAGTGTTTCCGGATCTGAAGCAGGTTCTGATGTTGTACTTGGATCCAATCCTTCTTATCCTTTCCAACGATCATCTGATGTAGAGAAGTGCAAGTACTGGTTGTGACGGCCTGGCCTCTCTTCTTTGCGAGGCTCTTGCTGTCTCATGGCCAGAGTCTGTTCCACCATCACTTTGGAGTGACCATTTCGTTGGAAATCATTTTTGATGGTGCCTGGTTCCTTCTCGAGGCCGTCCTTCATACTACAGAGCCCTGAAGCACGTCTACTACAATCTTGATGATTCCTCATTTATTCGATTGATGGTGTTTGAATTCGTATTTCAGATACTGTCCCGTGTGAGTGGGTTTTCGGTATACAGATGTTTCCCACTTAGTGTTGGTTCTCTTCACCAATACGTCTACGAATGGCTGTGAACTTTCCTCTCCATTGTGAAAGTGATGGAAAGTTTCACGCTGTTGATGTACTTCTGGAAGATGTAGAGTTCTGAATTCCCATGGTTCCTCATTATGAAGGTGTCGTCAACGTATCTCAGCCAGACTCAGGGGGCTTCTTTTGGGCTTCTTCAATGGCTAGAGTTCCTAACCACTCCATATATATGTTGGCTATAACTGGTGAGAGTGGCGATCCCATCGGCAGTCCCTCATCTTGCGTGAAGAATGTGTCCTTCAGTTGGAAGTAGCAGTTTCGTACACAGCATCCTAGTAATTCCATGACTACTTCTATAGACAAGTTCGTTCTATTTTCCAGATCCTCGTCTTTGAATAGCTTCGTCTGTACGATTTGGAGTGCTTTTTCAACCGAAACGTTGGTGTAAAGTCTTTCCACGTCGAAACTGTTCAGTTGATCTTACTCTGTGACTTTGATTACTCCTAGAAATTCGACAAAATGTTTCGAATTCTTCACAAAAGATGAAGTTTTTTCTTGTTATGGTTTTATTATTGGACAAGTTTTGAGTAGCTGAATCTCTGAGCGGAACACCTTTTCTGGTGGATTTTAGTGAAGCAGGGAGAGGGAAGAGGGGATAGGTGAAAGCACTCGAATAACCTATGAATAGTTATCTCTCAGAGGGATAAGTTCAGTCATCACCCGAAGACGTGGTCTGAAATCGTGATCTGAAACCTTTTATCTTTTTCATTGTTCAATTGTTAATTGTTATTTGTATTTTATTTTATTGTACTTTCATTTCACGATTTTTTGCCTGATATAATTGTTATTTTCAGCAATTCATTTCGGTTTTATAGATTGTTTCAGGGATTTCAAATCATTTGAATCATATTAGACAATGGAAGTCCGAACTAATGAAATTTACCATCAAACTAACGATTTCATTTATTCATTGTTTCATTTTCATTCACACAAACCATACGACTCACTATACTCACTATATGCTGCATATTGTAGTATCTTGCGAAAAGTAGATACAGTTTAAGTCCAATCCAATGCAGTGAGTGTATTGCCGTTGTAAGCTAACATCAACATGGATACTAGTGGAACCCTGAACATGAGAATTGAAGGTGTTCTACGCACATAAATTGTTCATTTAAACATGCAACTTTTGATACACTTTCTCCCCCGCCACGTCCTGAAATTACTTTTCACAATCAGTTCATAACTATAGTCTATTTCAAAAGAGTGTAGAGTAATAAAATCTCATTTTCTGACAGTGATAATTCAGAAAGTGAAAGTGAGCAGAATCACACTACGATACACTGTCAAGTCATCAGTAGGTTATATTTTCATATTTTACAATCAAAATCACAGTGATTCTATCAGAGGCCACATCGAATATAACTATTATCGAAGTAACTGACTGAAAGAATTGAGTTGTCGCAATTTGAAATAAATCATCATTTCCATAAAAAAAAGGATATTTTATTTTCACATTACGTCATATTAGTTCTTTTATGCATATTAGGTTAGGTTAGGTTAAATCTAAAGTGTGAGGGTCTATTCGACCCTCCACCGTAACCCACAAGGGTTTATTGTGGCTCACACCTATTCACACTAGGCCAAATAAACCCAGCTTCTTAACGAAACCGATTAGTTTGTATGATGGGTGGTCTTTCAGGTAAGATGGTAATAGTATGACTCTGCCGAACTCTAAAAACCTGATTCGGTCCTCACAATGTATGTGCTCTGCTATTTCATCATTTTCCAAACAGAGGCGATACACACTATCTTCCGAGAGCCCGAATCTTTGCATATGATGAAGGCCTGCCAAACATACTGTAGTCCAACAACTGTTTGGTATCAAGCTTCGAAGGGTGAATGAACGTCTTGGAGTGAGCCAATCCTGGAAGATTCTGACAGAAGTTCAATCTTTGTCTGGCAAATCCTAAAGCGATGCCAATGACAGCTTCTGCTCCGATGAAGCGCTTCCAGCACCCTCCTTTGCATGGGAGTCAGCAGCCTCATTGCCTTCCAGGCCAGTATGGCCAGGAATCCAGACCAGAGACAATCTGTTAAGTCTTCCTATTGAGGAGAGTCGTTTTTGGCAATTTGCTACCAATTTAGATATTGCTCAGTAGGAGCCAAGAGCTTCCAACGCCGCTTGACTGTCCGAGAATATTTTCACTGGCTTGTAGCAGGGAAGCCCACGATGCAAAATGTGAATTTACTCGAGCGTCATTGAGACATATTAGGTTGCAAAGCTTAAATGATAAGAAGAAAAAAATGTTTTATAATATATACCTTTTCATCGGTGGGGGAAGCGGCTATAGATTTTTAAATATGTAAAAAAATACTGTTGCATACTTATTGAGAAAACATATATCTTGTCATTGGTTTTGCCAACGAAAGAACAAAAAGTATGTTGAATTGCCAAAGAACAAAATTTCGAAACTCTATGAAATATTTGGAAAAAACTCAAATTATTCGAGAAAAAAATCAATCAGTGATGTATATGGGCTGCATCCCTCCTTATCTGAAACACTGCCTTTCTTTAAGTTCTGATTTGAAGAACAAAAGAAGTATAGAAGGATAATTAATCAAATTATGATTGCCAAAAAACGACTCTTCTCGATAGGAAAACTCAACAGATTGTCAAACAAACATTGAACACCTGGATGATAAGAAGATTTATGGACTTCTGACAACAGTAGGGATGAACTACGATGTCTAACAGGCCTTCTTACAGATCACTGTCATCTGAATCATCATATGCAGAGACTTGGACTGTCGGAAGATAGTTAAGTAGATAAAATGTTAGAGTACGAAATAGTTGAAATTAAGAATTCACTTTTAGTTTACGCTTAAGGAAGCTATGGCATAGCAAAACAAGTGTCGCGGATTTTGTGAAACCGTTCAAAGTGAAAATCATACAATGAACTATATTGATTAATTTTAAATTGGATTTTCATCAAGTATCGGCCAGTTCCATTTAATTGTCGACAGAAGAAGTTGAGTCATACTTTAAAAATTATTCAATGTCACTGAAAATCACATTCTTTTAGAGTTCATATTAAACTGATTTCGAAAGAACGTCCATGAAAATATTATAAATAATCTCATGTAATGCCTACAAAATTATTTTGCTAAGTTTGTAGAGCTTCTTGAAACCATTATTTGAACGACATATGATTTCTAGCCACCTATAGTTATAGCCTCTTATTATATATTTCAAACAGAATTGAAGACATTAAATCTGAAGCATAACCGGATATGATTAGTACTTTTCCTTTATAAAATACTGAAAGGAAAGTAAATCATCTCGACTGTATTTTTTTACAATCAAAGAAACATCTGATTGTACCCAAGCTTCACTACAGATTTGTAAGTTTAACAATTCTCATTCATTAATAGCCTAAATACGAATGTTCTTTTTCCAAAGAAAAGTTTTTTTCTGTTTTCCTAATGAATGTCGTATATAGTTAATTTGACACTCATAGGGTGAATTCTTTTCTCCAAAAGCAACTAAGAAAATGCTATCAATAGTGAAAATTAATTTGGTATTCAACATATGCAACCACTGGAAACTCATCAAATCATTTCAGTTTTTTTATCCAGATTTTTCATTTCAAAATGTCTGCACCAACCGGAGATATTAGCGGAGAAACAATAACATATAAGTTAATTTCAAATCATCTAAAAGAACAATTTGTTCAGGCCAATATCAACCCCCTACACTATAGGTTAATGGACTGACACATCGTTCGATGTGAGTTCCTCATTTCCAAGCGTCCCAGTATCACAAGCTCTAGAGTGTTTGAGGGATCTTCTGAAATCGAACAACTTAGCAAATGAAGCTGTTGAAGAATACATTCAACTCACCAAGCTTTGCATGGATCAAAATTGTTTTCAATATAATGGCTCATATTATGAACAGCGTGAAGGAACCGCTATGGTAAAAAATACATTAAAACACCAAAAACTTACATTATACTGCCACCCAGCAGGATTGAAGAGAAGGAGATGTGCTGCATTGCTGATGATCAATAGATACTCGAATGAATTTCTGAATACTGTCTCTTCATGATCTTGACCTTCCTCAATATTTATGAAGATTTATACACTGACATTGCAACTTTGATCCGGTCACTGTACTAATCAGTGCAAAGTTCGCATATTTGGAGATTGTTTTATATTATATATCCTGTGATCGGATCAATTTCGACTTCTATGAACTTGGGAGATGGAATTCTGAATACTGAGTGCTTTTGTTTTTGAATATTGAAGTTGGGGTTGGACCATCTTTCAATTCATGTATTCACTCAAATGAATTTGAATTATTTCATGATAATTTTCTATATTTGACAATATGAATATACTAGAATAGACTAGAAGACTAGAAGTTCACTACTTCTGTTGCAGAACTGAGATCACTGGGAAGTCTTGCCTGTTGTCTTTCATATTCAAAAACTGGGCACTCCACGAGTGTATGCTTCATACTGTTGATCACACCACAAACATCACATTCGGCAGCATATTCTTTCTTCATGAGGTGTTGGTGGGTTAGTCTTGTGTATCCGATTCTGAGACGAGTAAGAATGACTTGATGTCTTCTTTGGGTCGATTGGTAGTTCTGGGAGTGCATCTTGTTTGTTTTCTTGGCCATCCCTCTTCCTTTCCGAATATTTCTCAGTAGTTTCCTGATTGTATTGAAGTAATATATGTGAGGAATTTATTCAAACAGAGTTACGGAAGGAGTAACGATTTATATTTATCATGTTGAAGAGTAACTAACATATTCCTTGACACATGACCTGTATATCGATTTTGAGCCTCTTTAAATATACACCACTCAAAGTAGAGCCACTCAAAACAAATACCTAGCTATCAAGCTTTGATTACTTCCGCGATATTTCCCGATGTTTTTATTGGTCCTCTGGTTTTTTCCTATGTGTTTACTAACCAACACGTAAATTTCCGATAACAAATGAAATATGGCGATAAATCAATATTATTGACTTCCATTAAGGACACGGGGACGAGAGTCAAAAACAAAAATACCAGCAACAACCTTGAATTTTATATGGCCTATATTTCTACTCTTTCACCCCAATTCAGGACGTTATCGAGGTATAACTTCAGCTCATAAATTCAACGTGAAAGATGCACAACAATTTCCCCTGTTGACGTCAATCGATTCGATAGAAAACAACGAGAATGGAAGATTTCTGGATGGTTTGTGGAATCCTGCAAGTTTCAATGATGGGATGGAAATAAATTTGATCTAAAAGTTTCTCTGTCCGAAAGGATTCGAACTATTTTGTTTTTCTTGTTGTGATGGAACATTTTTTGTGCTGGAGTTTGAATTTGTTTTGAAAGATTTTTTTGTGGAATTCAGTAAATATCTCAAGTTTTCAAAGCTCTATGGTTTCTTACGAATATTTTTTTATTTTATACTTCAATAACGAACACTTGATTGGGAAACTTCTACTTGATAGTCCACTAAAACGACAGAATGCTAGATATGTTTGATGAGCGGAAAAAAAATTAATTTTCAGAAAATTGTTTGAAACAGTTTAGTTCCAATTAATAATTGGAAGTGAGTATTGATATTTATTCTTCTTATAAACCGACTGAAATGGGTCAAGCACTGAATGTTGAGTGAACTTACTACAATAAATCGATTTATAGTCAATTAGGTCTCACAAACGCACAGACAAACAGATAAATGCACGTTGATTAAATCAAATAATATTGATGCTGAAATGGGTATTTTGGAGAATGCCAAGTTGTTTTCGCGAGTGATAACTTCTTATGGGAGAGAAAACTGCTTCGTTACGTGAGGCGTAGCGGTGCTAGTCTGTCTGGTTTCCTTTTCTTTCACATATACGGCAGTGGCAGGCAGGCCCCCCTCTTTCGTCGGACAGACGCTTGTCTCTTATCTCTTCGCATGACTCAGTATCTAGTATGCGATAGATATATACGGTTGACAGTGAGCATGTCACCGATATCACTGCTTTTTATCTATTCATTTATTCATTTACCAATATAGGGCACGTGTTACAAACAGATTAACAAATCCAATAGAGAACCCACTTTATAATTTTAGTTCAAGTGGGCTTTGAGAAAAAGGAATGTAAATTTAAATTCTTTGTAAATCACATTGGACAATCGAAGAATAACATAATTCTTATAAGGGTGACAGAGACTACAGAAATGATCACAACTTATAAATGGATTTTTTTTTATCCTGCGTTTAAAACAGTCTAAAGAGATTTCAAAATATTGAATATCATTGCAAATTTCGTTAAAGGTTTTAAGCATTCTATAAAGTGGTGAATTTTGTGCAGCATTTGTCCTTGTGCAAGTTAACTTAAAGAATTTAATCATGATAAGATCCGTAACAGTTCTTCTATCCTTCATAGGCATAATATTGTATTGGCGCATAATGGGACTGTAATCGCTATTCGTAATTGGAAAATTTAATTACGAATAGCGATTACAGTCCCAGCGATTTGAAAGTGTTCATAAAAACATTGATGAAACATGCAGAAGATGATCCTCGGAACATTACAGATTTTCCTAACGGAAAGTAAGTTCAATAATAAGTATAATGTAATACGATTTATCAATAACAAACATGCAACAAGTCTACCGCCGCAGCGTCTTTTTCATTGATAATACCATATCACTCACTATCCATCATTCTTGTTTGATTCATCTTGGACTTGGATGTCACGCAGGTTGCTATAGCGGTACCCGTGACTGAGTTGGAAGTTAGTCCTTGTAATCACAAGGTCTATGACACGAAACCGCAGTTGGCCCCTGATGGTGAATCCGCTAGTTTGTTTTTGACCCCTTCAACGCAACCAAGTGTTGTCTCTCCTTTACACTTGGCTGTACCGTACTGAGGAAGGCTTAATAGCCAGAAACACATATATGTATATACATATTACGTACTCGATTACTTAATATTTTGTATGCATTGTAATACTGTATCATTATTATTATACATATGTTCTTGTTTTATTTCACATTAATATGTGTACTCGTATGTGTAAATTGAATTGTGATACAATTGCATTTATAATGAACATGCAAGGTTTGTTTTTTTTGACAAATATGTTTCACATACTTTAAAACACATATGTTTACATTTTTCATCACACTTTGTCAATGAGAATTCATTCTTGAACAATGAAGTATATTTATGTATCTATCTATCTATGGGTGACATACGATTGAAGATCGTCTATTGATCTTTATTTCCCAAAGCCATATTGATGATCGCTCAAGATGTTGAAGCCTTCCAAATGTTTGAAGATATGGTGGTTCACGTTAGATTGTAAAGAATCTATATTCAAAATAGCATTGCATCTTTAAAATCTATGACTCTATAAAGTTTTAGTATACATAGAGTGTTCATGATTATTATAAAAATCTGACCAGCAAGCACGTATTATGTGAAACGTGGCCCAAAAATGAACATACTAATTTTGTGTATGTACATTTTTAGTATCATTTCTTAATCCTACAAAAGTTAAAATTGGCTCATGGTAGCTGTAATATATGTACATACACAAAATAATCAATAAAATATTTTATCAAAGAATAATATTTCCTTACATTATCATATCAATATACATAAAATTCAAGTAGTAGCCTAAGCTTTTCTCAAGTTAAACAATTCAAATATTGATTTTTTATCGACCTTTTTTTGGGTAATGGTTACCTTCCACAATCTGAAAAAATATAAAAATTATAATGGAGAACTTTATACAAGTGTAGAATGGCAAACTTTTTAGTTTACCCCGATAAGTTACTGCGTAAAAATCAAAGTATTTTTCACTTCAAATATTGAATTGTTCAACTTAGTTTAGTTTGTTATCATTTCTACCGGGCGTCACGAAACCCACACATTTTTTTTCATAATTAAAACTTCTATATATTATTGAGGAAAGAGTTTTTGAAAATGACCTCAAGCAAAAGGATCCAGGGGTGATTGGTGTGGAAGTGAGACACGCTGTATAATGAAATAAACTGATTAGGAATTCCAGTGAGGAGCTAGCAGCTAATCCTGTATCCAACAAACTACCATCTCCTGTCGTGTCCCAGTTGTCTTCGGAATAATTTACTCCAAAAACCTTTCCGATTGTTTGGGATAATTTCATGCAAACGAAAACACAGGTTCTGGGAGAGAAGCTGAAGAGAAAAACCGGGACAACATAAAAAGCTGCAATAAAAGTCTGAATAGTATATCAAGAAAGATATCTAATGGGGTCGAGTTATATTCGGATTCATTACTTTGCTGAAAAGTCGACTGGAAAAAGTTCACTTTAGATTAAATTCAGAGACCGAGGAGAAAATCTGGAAAGTGATGAATGCATCTGTCAACGAGTGAAATGAAATTAGGAGCAATCTGGTTTATTTGGAATATCTTTCTCAGAACTTACAATGAGTTTGAATTTTTTCTGGGAGGGAGATTGAAACAGGTGTCGAGGTGTTAAAAATAACGGTTTGGTGTTGGAATTAAACTCCAGTAATATTCTGTTCTATTGTGTGGAAATTTCAAGTTTCATTTGTATGTAAAACTCCGTCAGCATCAATAATTTTCCTATTATCCATTTTTTAAATACGTTTTCTAACCCAACCAAACTCCTGGATTATATTATTCATACCAAATTGAAGTAAGTTGTGGAGGAAAAACAAACAATATTAATTCTGGATGAAATTGCTTACTGCTTCTATTCCAGAAAATTTACTTACCCAATATCTCGAATACAATCGGCTCGTGAAAATGCAAATTTTTGAGGTTAATTTATGCACTACAAAAATACTCTATGCTACTCAAAATTATTACAGTAGAATCCGAATATAACGACTTCTTCGTACTAACCAGACGACGCACAAAACGGCAAGATTATTTCTTAATTATAGTATATACGAAGTCAATTCGAATGGCAAATATGAGTAGTAGTCCTCATGGTTCTGATTCCCTTTCAGTGGAAGAGCTTCATGAAGCAAGAGCTGAATCGATCCCTCTGAGAAATCCTTCATCACTTGGAAGGATCGATCGCAGCTTGAGAAATGGTTCTTATGTAGATTATGTGAAACATATAGTCTTCCTTACGAATCAGTAGAGAGTTGTCCTGAAAACCTTGAGAAGAAAATTGAATTGGATAATTTACGAAACACTTGCTATATGAATAGCATTTAACAAATGTTGTTCAAGATGAAGAATTTCATGAACAAGGTTTTAATGATGAACGAGAACGAGAATGTTTCCTACTTATTCACCAAACTCAAACACCTTTTCATGCAACTGCAGTTTCGTAAGAATGTATTATCATTCTCTTCGTGAGCAAAAAAATTGCAGAATTAATACACCTGACCGCCGTGGATGATTCCGTACAGTCTACCTCGTCTTGTGTTTGTAAATCTTTTGCTGGAAAAATCCTCACTCCTTTACTTTGTAGTAAATGTTCAAGAGGTGGCAAAAACGAATGTGAATTTCTGGAACTTCAACTAGCGATTCCTAATATGAGTAATAATCAGTCTGAAAATGGAAATTTTAACAGGTGAAGATCGACTGTATTGCCAAATAGGCGCCAAACTAACTGGATATTATATGAAAACAAGTATAGCGGAGGCACCAGTTAATCTAATAATCACACTGATGACCTTCAAACATAACTCAACCTCTGACTAATGCACCAAACTCTTACAAAAATTCGAAATATATGAACACTACAATCTAGCAGACCACTATTATAATATTCACGCAGTCATTGTTCACTGTAGTTCTGGCGTTGAATTTGGTCATTATTACGCCTTGGTCAAAGACAAAACGGACTGGTTTAAGTTTGACGACAGTTGTGTCACGAAGTGTTCTGGCGATGTATTGAATTTATTGGAGCCTCTGGAGACACCCTACATTTTGTTTCATAATCATTTACCGACTTCTAATCGCTGTAATATTGCACATTTTTCTTCAATTGTATTGGTACTGGTGCGTAGGTTAATCGGACGTATTATCTTCAAAAATGGTCGCCAAAAGCAGTTGGTCGCTTAAACCAGAGTCGCACTGAATGGTTACATTTTCTCAATACCTAAGTATGAAACTCAAGTTGAGTAAACATTATTGTCGCCAAAAACGGTTAGTCTTCATAAGCGAAGTCGTTATATATGAATTCTACTGTACTCTATACCCTATATCAACATATATTACGCTGAATATTTCGAAGTAAGTTCATCAAAACGAAGACTAATTCAACAAGTCATAACTCTCATTATTTTGACTTTCCATTTTCTTCTTTTTTTTACACGCTTTATATTAGCTTCACCTGTATGTATGTATGTTTGTTTGATTTCATATCGGGATCTGTATTTGACAGAATTATTGACATTATTGCTTGACCATTCGCGAACAGATGGCGCTGTACGTAACTTTCTTGATATAATTCGAACTCACTTTACATGTATTTCTTCATTTGAAAAAAGTATTTGAGAGAATAATTTTTGGTTAACTAAATCATTTTGAAAATGCCGAGGTCGGTACAGATATAAAATGTTCCAAAACGAGAAATGAAAAAATTGAATCGAAGAAATCGTTCTCAAAATTATTATAGTCACTTACAACTCTCAGAATTACTCGAAATAATTGTGCGTTTTCTATCTACATCATTCTCATCAGACTGAGGATAGAATCTGCTATTGAATAAATTGAAAACCTGCCCTGTGTAGATAAACCATTTCTGCAACATATTTAGAGTAGTTTCAGATGAAATGTTCAGCGCTACATTCTACTGAAATACCTACTCGATCATGAAATAAAATTTTTAAAGGAAAAGGATAATATTTGGCGAGTAGTAGCCGGATCGTTAAATTGAATTATGGGGGTGCTACTTCGGCTCCATTCGATTTATGGTTTCATCACGTTTTGCAGGATATTCTGAAATAGGTTTGCTCTCCTATTTCTGTTACAGAATTGTACAGTGTGAACATCAACATGATTGACAATGATATTGACTTTGTATTCATTCATTTATACACTTATTGAGAAAACATACATCTTGTCATTGGTTTTGCCAACGAAAGAACAAAAAGTATGTTGAATTGCTAAAGAACAAAATTTCGAAACTCTATAAAATTGTCATTGATCTAGTTCCAACACAAATTTCCAAAAATAAAATTAGGAATGATAAGATTTGGAAAATTGAAGACCCAAACTATCTCGTTATGTCAGTGAATTACAAGATCCAAAAAAAAATTAAATATAATTTGTTATTCATTTCATTTTACAAATCAATATTTTCAATAAACTATTTAGATACATTTGAACTGAAAAATTGTATGTATTTTTCATTAATCAATAATGCTGAAATATACAGGGGTGCGCAAAAGTCCGGAATGAAATTAATATCTTTTTAACCAGTATTTTAGGAAAAAAACGCTGAAACACGTCAGTTGATTTCACGTTGTACGCATTTTTTGGCAATATAATGAAATATTTTTTTCAACACCTGAGCTGCAACCCTCCCCAACTTTTTTTTTCAAATGCAAACCTATGTCGTGTATGGGTATAGTTCTATTTAGAGAGGGTGTTGTGTTTTTCCGTAATAGAAAGAAAGTATAATTTTTCATCGAAACGGATTATTTCATTCACGTGTTTCATTTGACAAAATCTTATAAATTGAAACCAATGTTAATGTGAATTGAAAAAATGTTTGATAAACCTTGTACAAAAATTCAATGGGTAAGCGTCTTCAACACTTATACTGAAACAATAACTAATTAAGAGGAATGAAGTGAGTTCAGAGTCAGAATAACAACAACCACTTGATCCTAAAAATGTCCCTACTCTGAATTTTCCCATTTGATACACAAAAAATACATTAACAGTCAAGTCGAAATACAAAAGTCTGCAAAATGAACAGTTACATCATATCAGTCATGTATGCTGAACAGAATTAAAAAAAGTCAAATATAAGTTTCTTGAATCCCATTGTAAGCATTTTAAGGAAAATTTCATCTATTATAAGAAACATTTTAAAAATAGTATAGCTATTTTGGTAATTTCACCCCTATTGAAATTATTTCAATCAAAACCTGTCTTACTTCCTAATTTTGGTAGCTTTCGGGGAGGAAAGGGGCGGGGGAATTATTGCTAAACATAGGACGGAAGAATCATTTCGATTACAGAAAAATGAAACGCATATTTCATCTGAAAAATATACCATTGATATTGCGGAAAATCATAGCCCCCTGTGTATCTATAGCTCCCTGTTTATCTAGAGCTGTTTTCGAACGTAGTTTTTGTAGTGCTTGGCATATATCTTATAATTCTTGAGTGAGAAGTAGCCAGAATTTCCACAGAAAAATAACACATCAATGTGTGCCACAGAAGGCAGTGAATTTGTGAATTTTGGCGAAGGATTTGGGATGATCGAATTGAAGTTTTGGCGAATGATATTCAAAGAATAATTTCCATTGAGCTTGAAAAAAATTATACTCTGGATATTATAACCATGGAAAATATTTCCATCATCTTCCCATATCCTTCAATGTACATCAACGTATTTTAGGCAAAAGAAGTCAGGAATCATTAATAAATTACCCTCTCTACATATTGGTGAAGGACGTTTCAGAAAACATTGAAAACTATCAAGAATTCTAGAACGAATATATTTTTCAAATAATTATTGAGTTACATAGTCAGTTTTTTGAGTGAGTTCTTCAGTTTGCCATTTACTGCATTTCGGCATATTTTCAATTGATTCAGTTTTGTATAATTTTCAAATTGTGAAAGGTTAAATACGAAAAACAACAAGAAACATTAACTGATGCACAAAAATGTATTTCAAAAAATATAATTCTCACTATAATCCTTATTGGAATTGATCTGTTTTCGTACTTACAAGGAATGAATGAGTGCAGAAAGTTGTATTGTGTTACATCTATTCAAATTTTGAAAGAATGTCTCCACTCGAAGTGCAATGTCTAGACGTTCGCTATTATATTCATTCCTATTCATGTTCGCCTACTAGAAATAGATTGTACCTGTCACACTGTGGCAGCTCTCAGTTCAGGATGGATTGAATAATTCGAAATCCAACGAATGAAATAATCTGTGAAATCTTTCGATTTCTCCAGTTCTTCAAACGAAAAAGTTTTCAAACAGTGAAGTTCGAAGTGTACTGAGTTGACCCTCAAAACGATGAGTAGCCACATTCCGTCGCGTATTTCTGATATGTACCGCTCTTGATGAAGTCAAATGTGCCAAGAAACTTGGACACTTCCTGTGGAAGTGACAAGTCTCCCACCATTATTCGACGTTTCAGACTATTAAGGTTACAAGTGATGTTCGTGTCTCCAATCAGGCGGATGGAATCCACCAGCTTCACGGTATGCTTGGGGGCAGAGCTCCATACATGGAAATAATACCCCAAAGAAGGTCTAATCTGACATTTATAAAGTTTGCTTTCAAATGTTGCTGAGGTGTGTGAAGTTTTCTGGTTCGGAACAGTGTTTCAAGCTTCTGAGAAACAGCCTTTGCAATTTCAGCGACATGGTTGTGCCAAGATATATTGATCTCCATATAGACCACTGATAGCAAAGCAATCAGTGATATCAAAAATTATGGAGACCATATCTTCAAATATTTGGAAGGCTTCAACATCTTGAGCGATCATCAATATGGCTTTCGGAAACAAAGATCAACAGACTACCTTCTATCGTATTTCAACCATATTTGGAATAACACAATCGAGAAACATGGAGAATGAAGAGCTGTTGCGCTTGATGTTTCTGAAGCCTTTGACTGTGTATGGCATGAGGGTTTTCTGGACAAATTTCGATAGTATGGCTTGTCGGATCATTTTTGTGTATGGCTCTTCAGCCTCCTATGAGAACAGTCCCTGCAAGTGGTCGTCGATGGACATCACTCGAATACTTTTACCATCAACGCTGGTGTTTATACAGCAACATAGTTCTAATTAGTACTACAACTACCAAATTCTACGCGGGCGAAGCCGCGGGCAACAACTAGTTATATATAAACGAAAATATGGAAAAAAAAAGAATCCAATATATTGCTTTGCTGACGACAGCACACTTGTCCCGTCATTTCATTTGGATTCCAGGACATCAGCTACGGAGGCGCATCTTCACCAGCAGCATTAGGTTGCATATCCTAATGAGGATTCAGATGTGATTTCGAATTGGGGTGACGGTAACCAGGTTCAATTCAATGGCACATAAACCCAGGCATAGATTTTCTCCATAAAGGTAAATGTCTCCGAACCGGATATAATAATGTCAGGTCATTGTGAATCGCTCATTTCTCACAGGCACCACCCTAAGAGCGCCTTAAGGATTTTCCTGTAGTGCTTGTGTTCTATCCTTAAGAAACAAAATTTACCTCAACAAATTTATCGAAGCAGAAAACGGAATGGTCTGTCCTGACATTATTATATCCGCTTCGGAGACATTCATCTTTTTTTTAACCCAAGTATGCTGTCGTCAGCAAAGCAATATATTGACGGCCAATTACAGGGAACGTTCTTTCGGGAAGCTGAAGAACCATACACAAAAACAATTCGATAAGCCACAGCATCGAAATTTGGGCAGCAGACCCTCATGCCACACATGGTCAAAAGCCTCAGAAATATCAAGCGCAATAGCTCTTGACTCAATGTATCCCAAAGCCATATTGATGATCGCTCAAGATGTATTTTTGTACATTATCAAATGTAGCATATACTTTTCAGACAGAAGTTGATCTAGCGTAGATATAATATTTTCTTGAAAATACAGTGCTAAGACAGTTTCAGTGTGAGAGAAAAAATTATATGCATCAGAACTACTACAAACTTCAAAAAAGTGTGTGTCAAAAAAATTTTGCTGTTTTATGTTGAGGCATTCGTCAGAAATGAATTTATTGGGTTTTGAGAAGTAAGAGGGATAGTTTTTCGAAACATCAACATTCTAAAGAAAGCTAGGTATAGAAATTGAATTTCTTCCACTTATTATTCAATTGTAAGAGAAATTTAAAAAACGGGTAACCGACGGATCGGACTATTCAATGGTTGAAATTACACAGTAACTTTCCGGGATGAACTTTCCAGGTTGCCCATTATTATACTTCAGCAGCTCATTATTGATTCAGCTGCGTTTGTTTTTCAGATCGTGAAAGTTCAGTATTCTACTCACGAAAAAAGTCATTACTCGCTTGAATAACTTACGACGGTTTTTTTTTGTTCAAAATTGGCTTTATTCATCAACTCAATCTCCATCAAGAGCCACACACATATTAGCGTCGCTCTAAAATTCCAATACCATTTTTGTAAAACGATTTATTTATTGCCTAAAAATTGACCTCAATTTCGGCAATCACTTCTTCATTCAAGCAAAATTTGTTACTGGTGAACATTTTTTGAGGTCTGCGAACAGCCAGTAGTCGCTGGGAGCTGAATCTGGCGAATACGGTGGATATGGGAGCAATTCGAAGTTCAATTCATGTAGTTTTGCCACTGTTTTAATTGATTTGCGACACGGTACGTTATCTTGATGAAACAATTTTTTTTCTTTGCCATATGTCGTCGTTTCTTTGCAATTTTGGCCTTCAAACGCTCCAATAACGCTTTATAATATTCACTGTTGATGGTATTTTCCTTCTCAAGATAGTCGCACATCCCAAAATACCAAGGCCATAACCTTTCTAGCCGATTGTTGTGCTTTCGCCGCTTTGGACGAGGTTTACCAGTTGCTCTACACTCAAATGGCGATTGTTTTGATTCCGGAGTGAAGTAATGGATCCATGTTTCATCTATTGTCGCATATCGACGCAAAAACTCCGGTTTGTTATGTTTGAACATGGCCAAACACTGCTCAGAATCATCAAGACGTTCTTGTTTTTGGTCAACAGTGAGATCGCGCACCACCCACTCTGAACGGAGCTTTCTCACGGTGTGTGTGCTCATGCCAACATGTTTTTTGATATCTATATAATGTCAGCTAACTCACGCAACTTCACTTTTGTGCATTTTTTTTCTGGTGTCACTGCCTTATTTGGACGTCCACTGCGTTCTGCATCATCGGTGTCCCTACGACCACGTGTGAAGTCATTCGGTGTGTGTGCTCATGCCAACATGTTTTTTGATATCTATATAATGTCAGCTAACTCACGCAACTTCACTTTTGTGCATTTTTTTTCTGGTGTCAGTGCCTTATTTGGACGTCCACTGCGTTCTGCATCATCGGTGTCTCTACGACCACGTGTGAAGTCAGCAAACCAATTTTTAATTGTTGTATCTGACGGAGAGGAGTCCTTATAACACTTTTTAAGTTCGAAAGGTATTTTTCCCATCAAGAAGCACTGCAAAATTAAAGCAACACGAAATTGTTTTTGGTCCATTGTTTTGAAAATAACAAAAATAGTGTCACTCTTAGCACAATAACTCACAAACTTATGATTAGATTATCATGGAATATCAATAACTTCCTTTTGAAGGTTAGTACTAACTGAAATAGCGGTGAATGCAATACAACTAGCCCGATACTTTTCATCCCAGGTAGTAAATAGGTTCATAACTACAATTTCTTTTTTTCGCACCTGCAAGAAATCAATTTGTATATTTCTCTCATGAATTCCAGACAATATATGATATTCCACTGTTATGATTGTGAGATTTCAATATAGTATTCAAAGAACTCTCAATTTTTGGAAATTCAATCAATCAATCAATATAGGTTTTATTGTCGAAAGATTAGTATCTTATTAACAAAGTCTTGTAAATAAACTAAATGAATGTCATGAAATATAAAAAATACAATACATGAAATAAAATATAAAAAATACAAACATAGCAATTTCACAAATAAAACATTAAGAAGGCAAATAAGTTTAGGTTAACATTGAAAAATCAAGTAGAATTTACAGGTTATCATGGTAGAATTCATGGATCGAATAGTAACCTTTTTTGATTTAAAGATCTTTAACTGTACTTCGAAACTTTTTGATATCTGTGCTGCTTTTTAGAATGGTAGAAAGGTGATTATATACTCTAATACTTTCATAAATCAGAGAATGCTGAGCCAAGGTGAATTTTGAAATAGGTAAGTAAAGTATATGGCTGATGGTGTTGTGACAATTTGTTCCGCTAGTTTGCTAGTTTGTTGCTAGTTTTATTTTAATGAATTAAGCATACTGTTTCCATTATGTATAAAAAGTTGACAGTTAATATTTTGTGGCTGAAAAATAAAGGCTTGCAGTGATCTCTCGGCTTAGACTTTGTAAGGTATCTCAAAGACCTCTTCTGTAGCTTAAATATCGTATATTTTGTAACTGTAAATTACAATGGCCCCATAGCGAATATGAGATTCGATTAGTGCAAACTAATCCATTCTAGATGTACTGTACCCTAGTTCATTTGATATCACTCTGATAGCACAACATCCACTAAATATTTTTTGACTCAGATGGGATACATGATGTTTTTAAATTTTAATTTATTGTCTATGTGAATGACTAGGGCTGTTTGTTTTCTATGTAGTGGTTATCCAAATCTAAATCGTCTAGTATACATTTGAAAGTAACTAGTTTTGTTTTGTTTAGGGTGAAGCACAAGAAGTTCGCGTTACACCAGGCTTGAATTTGTTGAATATCTATTTTTATCATATTTGATAGCTGATTAATTTCTCTATTACTCCATATAATAGTAGTATCGTCGGCAAATACAGAAAATTGTCCTGCGATGTTAATGGTTATTAGGTCATTTGGGTATATCAAAAACAGCATTGGTCCTGAAACAGACCCCTGAGGTATTCCATGTTTTATGTTTTATGTCAGACTGTCCACTTGATGTTTTCACCACCTGTCGACGTCCTGTCAAATATGAACCAAACCAGTTTGAATTTGGTCCTCTTATCCCATAATAGCTGAGCTTCGGCAGCAGTGTCTTATGATCAATACAATCGAAAGCTTTCGAGAAATCACAAAACACTGCTGCAACAGCCTTACCATAATTTATGCTAGAGTATGCATTTTCTAGAAAGGAGAAAATGGCATCTGTGGTATTTTTCGTACTTTGAAAACCAAAAAGAAGGCTAGATAGCACATTGTTCATCGATAAGAAGGACATTAGTCTTTTTTTCGACTTTTTTCATATCAACTTTGTATTATTTTATTTTTCATTATTTTATCCACATACATTTCCTGCAACATGCTGTGTACCTGTGATAAATAGAAGTATATCTATCGATCTACAGTGAAAAGTTTATGAGACGTTTCCCTACTTTTTCGAAATATTACATCTCAAACAGATATCTCGAATAATTTCTTTGACAAGGAACAGGTTTCATTTCTCACGATACCAACCGGTCCTTTCATGTTATGATTAACGTACCATAATGACCCACTGTCGAGGGAGTCAAATTCGCACAGTAAATGTAGGGATGCTGTTGAAGAGAGTAATGGCAGAGGCCGAAGCTTTTCATTATGCAATAAATTTTAATCTATCCCGTCGTTAATCTCACTGTTTATCTCCGGTTCTCAACGGCTGAACTTCTCGTTCACGGAAATGTTTCATGCCGTTCGTTTAATTTCATTTGCTGCTGGACGCTGAACGATTCATTTTATTTGAAATTTCTGGAGTACTGGCATATGGAATGTAATTAGTATAACCAGCAGGTTGCTGTCGACGGGGTTGGCTCTCTTCTTCCATTGTCTTACTGCTTGAACTACTGGTTGAAGGTTTTTGTCTGTTACTCAGCTATCGGTAAGCACCGCTGGACATGGAAATAACAGGATCACTCGTGTTACGAATGACATCCCAACGGATGGTTTCATCCCACGGTTAATGTATGACTCTGATCTCATCAGTTCTCAGTAGGGTTCCCTCTCGTCAGAGAAACCAATATCCTGGTAATGCGACTCTCTTTCTCTCTTTAGGGGGACCTTCGTAGTAATCAGAGAATTTGACCCTGAGTGTACAAAGGTAATGAAAGTCGATTAAAAAATTTCATCTGACCTCCCTGTAACATTAAATCAAGAGCAATAGTTTCGCAGTTCTTCAACACCTGATCCTGTTAACAAATGTAGGATGCTTGCTGGTGCATACAGGAAGTAGAACAGATGCTTCCTCAAGAGACGTAACATCTTATCAATCTGCCTTGTACAAAATGTTTCGAATAGCAGAAGCTAGATCTGTGGCAGGAGAAAAAAGAAGTTTATCGCAGCAGGTCAGCAAAAGCTTACGCTAAAACGTGAATCGCCCAAACTAGAAACGAAAAAGGCATGCACGGCTTAATCCAAAATATCTTCAAGTGCAGATCCCATATGGAAAATTTGCTGTGGCCATCAAGGTAGAAAACTGGCTCCCAAAATACCCCCGATAGCTTCAATATCAACCAATCAACTGAAATCGATTCAGTATGCATTATAGCAAAAAATATCCCAGAAGAGGCTTCACAAGTACTATTCTCGAGCTTCACATTTTGTCCTGGATGGCTAAAAGTTACCTATGAGAATCAGAAGAGCATTTCCTGGCTAGAAGATGTAGTTAGTATCCTGCATAATGGTTTGAACAAATCCCCTATTGAATGTTTCTGGACATAATTCAGGTTGTCAAAAATTTGTTTCATTTCCATAATCCACTATCTCACATTCTCATATCTAGAACACTTCAAGAGTATCATCTTCAAGAGGAAGATTAAACTTGCTGTTGAAGATCACTTGGTGCCTGAAACACGTATCGAGGTGTTGAAAATAACGTTTTGGTGTTGGGATAAAACTCCTATAATATTCATTACTACACCAAAGGTTCCAAACAGTGCAGCATAAACCTATTTTGATTTCCTACAGCTGTTCTCTATTGAGATTCATTTTGTTCAGGTGTCCGATAAATTGACAATGTTCAGTGGGAAGTGCCTGGATGGCTCATTGGTGTCCAACCACTGTTTTGAACATATCTATTTATAGTAGAAGATCCATTTTTCATCACGTGACAATCCGATCCAAAAAAGGATCGTTATAGTTGCGCAGAAGCAAAATAAACAGACCTCGAAACGCGACAACTTTTGCCAATCGTTCAAATCGTGGAGCACACACTTTTCGAGTTTTTGATCTTTACAATACGTTTTAAACCATCAAAAACCGCATGAGAGCTGACACCCAGCTCTTCCACCATTCCACGCACCGTTTATGATGGGTCAGTCTTATGATGGATCAGTCTTCATTACTCCATTCTCGATTCCTTTAGATCGACCACTTTAGAGCTCCCCTCCGAAGCTAAAATCATCGGAACGAAATTTCGCAAGCCAACGTCGAAAAGTGCCAAATACCTGGTTATTTTTTCGAGCTGGTTCGATTTGAATTCATAAAAAATAGTCGAAAATGCTTAATGGCATCAATCTATAAAGTACAAAATTCTCAATCGATCAGTAGAATAAATATTTATTAATATA
>NW_019294447.1:12812-29423 GCF_000500325.1 Leptinotarsa decemlineata | reverse complement strand
CCTTATTTAAAAAGTTACGGCCCTTCAAAGTTCACAAGTATTTATTCACTAGGTCACCTTTACATCTTATTCCTCCTTTAACACTTTTCACTTCAATAATCAACATTCTTCTTATAAAAATGTTAAAAAATGTACGGAGCTGCTTTTTGGTTACATATCACACTGATGTCAGAGAAGGGCCAATCGATATTTTAATTAGTGCGGATATATCTGGAAAATCATTCACTGGTAACCAATATGAGTTGAAATGCGGCCTAGTAGCAATGGAAACTCTATTAGGTTGGACCTTGATGGGAAAACTCAAAGAAAACCATGAAGAAACTCCGAAATCATCGATAGTAAATTATGTGTTTTTCATTTCAAAATCGAAATATCTCGTTTTCCGTAAAATGTTTTCAAAATTTTCGTCCAAAATTGTGTGTGTTTCTGCAAACAAAAAATTCAATTTTCTCTCAATTCGAATTATGAGAAAATTTCATTTCCTTTCAATTTGTTGAATTTATTGTTGTAGATGGATCTGAACAAAATTAACGGAATTTTTCTCGTAGACACAAAGAATAAGAAACCTGTGGAGAAATTTCAAAATTTTTCGCTAGGAGAGCCGCAGAAAATTTTTTCAGCCCGAATCGTGCAGACGAAATTTGGAAAGACAGTACTGCTCGAGTTGGAGAAGCATATAACGTTTCTACCGCAGAGAGTTACAAAGACCTACGAGGGATTTATGAATCATTTCGAAAAAGAAAAGTATACCATCGTGTTCAGAAGGCTGATCAATACGGGGAAAACTGAGGTTCTTTTTCATTGTTTTTCTTTGTAAGTGGTAATATTTGTGATTTCAAATTGATTTTTCTTCTTCATTTTCTAGATAGTTATATAACCTCCGCCCTTCAGTACAATAGAAAAATTTTTCATCAAGCTTTCCTTTGAGAATCATCTCCGTTCATCACTTCACCACATTTAGCCAAGGTTCGAGTTTTCCAGCCCATCTACCGAGTAGTACTTCAAGCTTCCGTTTGTAGCGTTCAGCAAGCATCCATTTGTGTATTCGTCGCAGGAAAAACTTTTTTTTGTAAGTTGAAATTAGTGTTTCCAAAAACTTTATAGCAAATTGATGAATTGCTTGAAGTAATTAAACAAAATTATCGAAGTTCCGTCGCACGAACGTCGTTGAATTTGATTAGTAGGCATATTAAAAAGTGTGGCAATGAAAAAAATTAAATTTTCAGTAGGAGAAAAAAAGAAAATCATTAGTAAAATTGGTGAATTGAAACGTATTAGATGTATGATGAATGATATGAAAAACGATAAGTATATTGGATCAGGTTTGAAACGAAGCAGTAGAGTTGAATGGGAAAATGTGAATGTAATTTTCCTTTTTCTAGAATTTTCAAAATTTTGAAGGAGATGCAATGCCTCCAAGTGAACATGCCATTGTTGGGTGATTTCATCAAAACTTCGAATGACGGGGAAATTATTCATAGAAAATATTTCAATACTCGTAATGAAATCATCAATGATTTGGGGATATATTTGTCTGCTTGGTACAATGAACATGTTGTGGATGTTATTTTGAATGAACTCGATGAATTTCAGGAACAAGGCTCTGGTTGGGCATTGGGAGAAATTCTTTTGCTTGAGGTAGCAATCAATAAATATGAAATGGGCAACGGTGCATCATTCATACGTTTGCCCCGAGAAATTGCAAACAAGTATGCATGTGTGAATCTTGATAATCAAAATAATGCATGTGTCTTCAGAGCAATCGTAAGTGGTTTGAAACCTCCCGAAAGAACCGTTCCACGTGCATCTTCATATCCAAATTATAATATGGTTTTGAATATAAAGGGTTTTGAAATGTCTATGCCGATTCGCTGCACACAAAATTTGAAAAACAAAATGATATTTCTGTGAATGTATATAGTTTAGAAATGAATGTTGTCAAAGAAAAGACATTTTACGAAGTAGTACCTAAACGATTAACTAAAAATAAATCGTATAAACATGTTCATTTACTATCAATTTGAAATGTATATTTTCCTAAATTGAATGAGTATGAAGCTTTACCTCAAGATACAGATGACTGTGGAATCAAATACCACTATTGCTATATTGAACATATGTCTAGATTATTTTCAAAACAAATGAATAATCATAGAGGACATGAGTTTTTCTGTGATCGATGTATCAATTATTTCTCGAGTCAGCAGAAATTGGATGAACATATTGTTTTATGTGAAAATATAAACGAATGTGGAATTTCATTTCCAAAATTTGATCATGTTGAATTCCGAAATTATGTATATGAACAAAAATGTCCTTTCGCTTCATAAGCTGATTTTGAATCAGTCAAAAATTGCGAGAAAAAGATTTCGGACAAATGTAGGGAATTTCGAAAACATAAAGCTTTCAGTTTAGGCTACTACTTGAAATGTTCTTATGATGACAGTTTGTCCAAATTTAATAGCCATCGAGGTGACGATTGTATACAATGGTTTACCGATGAAATGGCTAGCTTCGCAAAATTCGTTCAGTCAAAAATAAAGAATTCAGTGCCGATGGTAATACCTTCGAATAGTATTAGTGTTGCAACGACTTGTCATATTTGCGAAATGCCGTTCACCCCCAAAGATGTTATCGTGCGCGATCATGATCACTTCACGGGGGCGTTTCGGGGATGTAGTCATCAGGCTTGCAATTCATCGTTCAAAAAGCTTTTTATCGTACCCATTTCTTTCCATAATCCTTCTGGTTATGATAGTCATTTTATCATAAGAGCTGTAGCCAAAGAGGACGTGTGAGCACACTTCCCATCAACAAAGATAAATAAATTTCATTCACCCAATACAATTGCGAAACTAGCATCAAATTCAGATTTATAGATTCTTATCGTTTTATGGGAGCCAGTCTCGACGAGTTGGTTTCCACACTGAATGTAAATGATTTGAAAAAATTGGAAAAGGAATTTGCAGAATTGAATGATGAGAAATTCGAGCTTATCACTAAGGAAGGCCAATTTCCATACGATCACATACTGTCCATACATACGATCCATACTACATACTATCCATTTTCTCGGTCAAAATATCAGTTTGCTGCATAGATTGCAAAATTTTGGCATTCTTTCCGTGAAGCAAAGTGGTGAGTTCTTTCAATCCTTTGATAAATCGGTGTCGATACGTTCGATATCCATTTCATATTGACGGTTGAATTTTTCATGCAACTTTTGGAATTGTTCCGTAGCATGTTGAGTCGTTTGCAAAATGTCGGCATTAACTGCTTGAATTTTTCTATCGAATTCAATATCTAGATATAAATCTAGTGATATGTACTATCTCAATGTGGTTTCCGCAACTCAAATGACCGTTTCAACGCATTGAAGTTTTGCAAAATATTCCATGCAATAATCGCGACATAAATGTATGTTTTATCGCGGTAAATTCTCAACATTTTTTTAACGGTTCTCATGTCATTCCTGCATCATTTTCCGTGATGCGTTGCAAAGCGAATCATATGGGTTTTTAGAAGAAATGTGACTGAAAAAATGCATTTTTTTCAAGGCGATTTAAATGACAAAACTGTCTATTTTAACGCGTCGAAATTTGGCGGAATTGTCAATGCGTTTTTCGAGACAAAAATGAATGTTTTATCGCATTATATTTTTAATAACAAAATACATCTCATATTGAATCGTTTATTATTAAATAATGTTGGCTCCTCTGAGTTCATTGAATATAGCTGTGATTTCGCTGTCGTAAGAGGAAGAATTTCCAGCTTTTTTCGAAGCTATAAGCAGCTTCAATCTATCGCATAACTCGTTCAAATCATATCAATATACATACTCGAAGGGCTTCTCATTATATATAGAAACATAGATCTAATTATATCGAACAATTTCCATTTTTGAGTTCCCTCCATAGATCCTCTGGCATTCAGGTGGGCTTGCGTTACCTCTAAAAGATCCTTATAGGAGGCTCGATCCTCTTCATTATAGTCTTCAGGTTCATCGACGAAAATTAAATTATATAGTCCTGGAGTTCCTTCGAAAGAAAGTCCTTCCGTTGTGATAATTCCACCTTCATCAAAGTCAATGTACTTTCTACCGAGGATCCTTTTTGAAGAGGACTCGTCATAAACTGGTCCGCATATTTTATCAATCGAATCGTCTTTAGCCCAATGTTGAATGACAAAATTGTGCGATAGGGGTAATATTGCTCCAGGTACTCCATTATACTCTCCTCTGAAATATTTTTCATTTATGGTGATGGTGGTGATGGTGACTAGTGGAATACCTCATCATGATCCTTTCCCGTTTCAGCAACATCTACGAGTGTTAAAAATTGTGTTTCTTCAAATGCTCGAGATTGATCGAACGGTTCCTTCTTCATTTCCTCTTTCTCTTCCTTCTTGGTGACACCACCACGTTAAAAGGAGTCAACGACTCATCCTCTTCAGACTTTTCCAATTTCAGAGCTAGATACTTTTTTGTAATACTTTTTGATATTTCTTCAATTTTGTTCTTGCGCACAACATCGACTTCTTTACTGGGCGGTTTCATATTGACAAATTACGTTTCCATATCTATTCACATATACTTATGTACTTGTCGAAGCCTTTTCGATATCGCCCCGCATTCAAATCATATTCCTTGACAATGATAAAAGTTCCATACTTGTCACGCCAACATTCGGCACAGATTCTCTTGAATTTTATGTTCCATGTTTCAAATTCATTTCGTCTTGCCTAAACAATACAAGCATGTTGCAATTGTCGCGTATCAATTATTTGAATATCTTGGAATACGTCTGACACAGATAGATGGAATCAATGTCCTCATGTCGGCACATAGAATAATATCCGCGAATTTTCTGCTGACCATCGCAGGCTACATCATCGAATATGGGATTTCGTTTAGCGTTTATAATTTCTCTGTTGTCTCAAAATGGAAAATAATCGACTCCTTTGGTTTTTCCAATATCTTCCGAAGCAACTGATACAATGATTTTGAGTACACGTAGAAATTTTTAAATTTGTCTCCATTCGGATGAAATAATATCGATAATGCTGTGTTGGTTTTTCCACACCCTGACGGACCACATATGATGGCGCGAAACGAATTTGGCAACAACTTGCCGTGTTTATTTCGATACTTGACGCCATCATCCGAATAGTCCAAGTTGTCTATTGTCTTGCGGAACGACTTTCATGTTCTGATCGATAATCGATAGATTCGCTTCAATATGTAGCATGCACATTGACGTCATCCATCATTCCAAATGTTGACTTATCACGGAGAAGATATCGTCAATAAGCTACCATTCGAATATTACACTTACCTGGCTATCAGTATTGCGGTCCTGGTACGAAACTACAAGAACGTCTTGAACGAGGCGATCCTGGTATTAATCCACTAGACTCAGCTTGTAAACAACACGACTTGGCATATTCGCAAGATACGTTTCTTGAAGCTAGATATCGAGCTGATGAAGCTCTCGAAGAAAAGGCGTGGCAACGAGTGAAATCTAAAAACGCAACACTTGGCGAGAAGGCGAGCGCTGTATTCGTCACCGGAGTAATGAAGTCCAAACGGAAATTGAGAATGGGTGTGAAATCATTTCGACGCAGCATTTTGCAAAATATAATCAAAAACTGGAAGCCTATGACGAATGACGTGAAGAAATATGCGGCGTCGGCTGTAGAGGCGGCAAAAATGACCGTTCATTAAACTGGAGGACGTAAGAAGATACCTATACCGCGAGTTATTCCATTCGAAGCAAAATCTGGAGAAATCCTACCACTCATACTTATATTTGCAGGCCTTTTAGCTTTGGGTTCGTTGGCAGGCGGAGCGAGCGCCATCGCAAAAACAGTGATAGATGCAAAAAATGCCAAAAAGAAACTCGAAGAAGATCAACGTTACTATAAAAGACAACATCGACGCAAAGGACGAGGCCTATACTTGAAAAAGCAACAAAAAAACCCCTACTGTAGCTACCCCATAGAGCATTATATGATTCGGAAATTCAAAAGTGTGCCAATCAATTAAAAATACCACATTGTCGTGGAGTCTTTATGCGTGATGCGTTGCCAATGTGTGGTCCTTGGCTTCGAGAATGTGCTGTATTGAACTTGGATTATCGATTGAATACAGGTACTCATTGGGTAGCTTACATCAAAAACGCCAATGCTGTACAAAATTCTGATAGTTTCGGTAATCTCAAACCTCCGATGGAACTGATATGATTTTTTGGAAGGGGTATAACGATCACATATAACAATGATCAGTATCAAAATTTTGACCAGAGTAATTGCGGACATCTGTGCCTTCACTTTCTACTTCTGTCTGCAAAAATGTTCAGAGGAATGCGGGATTTAACCGATGCTGGATTGAAAACTCTATCGATTGACTATTTGATTGAGAATGCCGAACCTTGGGAATTATTGGATGTTTGGCATAGATAACCAAAGGACTACCAACATCGATTCGCTTTGCAGATTCGTTTACCATGTTTCATCTATTATCGACATGAGGTGGTGTCAACTGCGTCATCCCTACAAAATGTAATGTATCATGGTCCTGTTAGCTCACAAAGAGAATGTTATTATTGTAGGAATAAATATTTCAAAATAGTGTTTTTGTAGTTGTTGTTTTCAATTCATTATTTGTGTGTACATGTGGGAAATGTATCAGTCATGTTTATGATATTAACTGTAACGAGTCGTTCTTCGATAATTTTCATCGATTTCAATCCAACCATTCGATTGGATTCCGATTCAGAATACATTTTGGCTTTGCTCAGTTTCCATTCGTACAACAGTATACCGAACATTGAAGAAGGCCCGAAATTCTATTATTACGAAAACGATGATAAAACTGAACAGAAAAGTATCGATATCCCTTTTGGATCTTACGAAATTGGTGACATTGAAGCTTTAATAAGCAAATATATTGTGCCTAAACTGTACAAGGAAAATCCCCAGGAATTTTTCTATCTCAAACCGAACGATAATACGCTGAAAAGCGAAATATTTTGTTTGAAACACTCGATTGATTTCCGACTTGCAAATAGCTTGGCTCATATACTGGTTTTTTCATCTACTCTTCTCAAACCCAACTTGCATTACGCATCCGATTTACCTGTGGATATCATTTAAGTACGCACCATACACATAGATAGCAACATTACATTTGGAGCCTTCTACAACGACACACCATCTCATACGATATACGAATTTGCCATCGATGTTGATCCTGGTTACGCAATTGACAAAAAACACCCAATCATCTCATTTATCTACCCATTTCTCATACGAACGAAATGAACAACTTCAAAATGCGAGTTCTCGACCAACATTCTAGGCTCGTTGATTTCAGAAACGAAGAAATAATAGTTCGTTTGGAATTGGAGCGAAAGTATGGTGTTAATCTATAAGAATAACTCATCACCGAGCCCCACGTCAGTCTTCACCAAGACTTTCAAACAACTTCAATAACTGTCAACGGCGAATGAATTATTTTTGGAATCTCTTGGCTATCATGTTGTTCAATCAAGTGTTCAATATTTTCCGAAAACCACAAAACGATTAATCCATACAAAAGTAGAATAGCATACCTACTACACGTATGTCAAATCTCTTCGCAACAATGATGCCATTGAAATCAACATCAACGAATCCGATGCCTATGATGCTTTGTATGATAGCTTGCTATTCATCAGTGAAAGGACTAAAGGATAAAATAAACAATGCTGCTGCTTTCATGTTTCAATCTGCTACCTATGAGCAGAATGATAAAGAGCTGGAAGTAGTTCGTGAAGTTGGAATTGTTAGTACTGTCAGAGGTTTTCTCACCGACACCGATGAAGATATCGAACACTTGGCTATCTCAGGATGGAGATATCCTAACATTACGGGTGTACTCACACGACGCATCTAACATTTGACGTGCTCATAACTCTTAGGTATTTTTTTGATATTTTCAACGACTATCAGTGTGTTTCATACGGTTAACATACCATCCAATTAGTACGAGCTGGAGATGATAGCAACTGTTTCACAATAGATGACACTTTGGGTACGTCAAAGACGAAAGTTAGTTAAGCTGAACATTGAAAATATCGAAATCAAAGTGAAACGAATCTTTCCGCTTGATCGAATTGAATTGCAACTTTTGAAAGCTATTCAAGCTGACACTCCTATTCTCATACAGTTCAGAAAATGGGAACTCCATATGCTGCCTGCTCTTACACAAGGTGCAAAAAATGAAATATGGGCCGTCAAGACTTCCTCGTTTCTCGAAAGCCTTCGCTATGTGATTGTATGATGAAAATCGTGATTACACTGAAGTCAACAATGATCCAACAATATTCAATCATTTGAATATCACCAATACAACGCTCACTCTAAATGACGAGAGTTACCCCAAAGAAAATATGCATCTGAATTCTACAAAGGGAAATCATTCGCATGCTTAATTCAATTATACACAATTCGGTTTCAACTACAAAATGACTAAACAACATAACCATCTTCTCACGCCCACCGCCTTTTTGGACAAGGCTCTCTTTGTCATCGATTGCTCTAGAAGGGATGAAAGCATCAAAAGGAAAAAAAGGTTTTTGTAGATGGCCCGTTAGAAAAATTTGCCATTATGATAAAATTTAATGTGGTGTCATGGAAATAGATCAACCAATAATGGTTCAACAGGAATATACAGTATTACTGGCGACAAGAAAATGAATATTCACATAGAGTTCTAGAAGATTTGTCACCTAGCCCAATAAGAAAATATGAGTATTTCCAACACGATGGAACTCCTCCATATCGCAGGAGAATGTGATAATGATAGATCAATTTGACCATTGCATGATTTTGTTTCACTTAACCGTTCTTGCAGTACCTACCGTTACCAAGATAGCAATGGTGATATTAGCTGCATGGTACAAGGAACTCAAAATGGATGTGAAACGTTGTCATAATTTGTGTTATGAATCCTATATTAAAGAAATGCAGGAAGATTCACAGAGCGATCCAAAAAAATTCTGGACATATATTAGGGAACGTCGAAAAAACTGTGCTGTTGCTAACAAATTCACTTATAATAATGATGAATGATTCTATGATAAGGATATTGCAGACGGTTTTGCTAATTTATTCAAATCAACTTTAACGAATAGCGGTGTGTCGGTGAACCCCACACTAGTTCCTGAATACGACCTAGATATCATTGAAATTGGCGATATCAATGAACGAGAGATTGAAAATGCTATTGATACACTGAAACCCAAAGTAGTTATTTGAATCGATGGCATTCCAGTCTACTTTTTCAAGGCTTACTGTGAATTGTGAAAGCAACCACTGACATTGATATTCTTTTTTGGAAAGAAAGTCGTTTCCATGCTTTCTACAAATTGGCAGAGTTACACTGATACTCAAAAGCGGCAATAAGAACAATGTAAGGAAATACAGACACATAACAGTTTTACAAGCTTTGTCGAATATATTTGAATGGGTATACAATCGAGTATACAATCACGTGCACTCAGTTACAATCGAACAACAACATGGCTTCATTCGTAATAAATTTACCAATTCATGTCGATGAAATAAAAAATCGCTATCAAATAGATGTTATATACACTTATAACGTTAAAAACGACTTTTCAAAATAACAAGTAAACATTCTGAATGATACCTGGAAGTGTGTAACAATTTGAAACTTCAAAAAAAAAAGAACTTATGCAGCATTCATAACATTATATATATTGAGATGAGTTGTGCATTTCTGTTTTCTGTCAAGTTTTTAGTATAACAAACATCCTCAATTATGTGTCTTGTATATAATTCATCAGGAATATTATAATTGTCTTTGCATAATTCCTAAGCTTCGAATTCCACTTTAAATTTCATTCATAAACATTGTTGAAGGTTAGATGTCTTTATTTACCTTTTGATGTCAGATGAATCGAAGTTAGATTCCATCCAACAAAATGTTACCATTATACCCAGGTACGCTTTGTTGTTACTAACATCTAATCTCATGACGCTTTGTTATGATAAACAATTAGAGGATAATATATTTCCTAAGAAGAGTATTATTGAGATATTTTCCTTATATAAATTCTTCATTGCATGTCACAATTAGTCATTTCAATCGTAATTACCATCAGTTGGTTAGGATAGACACAATTCAACAGGTGGCTGCCCTGACTGTCTCACGACAGGCCATCACCTTCATTCGATTTCCGAGATGCGCTAAAAGCAAGTTTCGATTTCAATTGTTTTTTCTTGATAGTAAGTTAATAAGTCTGGTCAGACAGGAAAAAGGTGTTTTTTTTCCGAGGTGAGATTTCACGAGGAAGGCTGTGTGGCAATTCCTGATTTGATTTCTGAATAATATCTACATAAAAGGCCTTTCCTTTTTGGAAGGTAAGTTTTGGCGATTGATATTTCACTTTTCTAACAGTTACACTTGCAGATCGGTTGGCTTTTTTAGAGATAATTTAAGGTTTAAGATACCTAAATTTCTTCCCTGATTTGTAAGGAGGGTACGCCATTTACCATTTTGTTAGGCCCATGAGGTGTAGATGGAATTTTGGTTTGCTATCAATGTAGATGGTTACATTTAGAGACCAGTTACTCAATATTCCTGCTGGTTCATTGTCAGCCCAGTCAAGAGGATTCAAGGATTCCCAATAATGCAACAAGCTTTAACATCAGGAGTTATAATTCTGAACGTTAGCCCTGGAGAAAAGGTTAGATCTATCCAATAATTATAACTCCAGGATCCAAAGAATTATTTATATTAAGAGAAGATAATAACACTCAACATTTATATTTTAAATATATAATCATCAGCAATATGATATTGAAAGAAATTAACATGTGAACCCATGTATTGGCCAATATAAGGCGGATGTAAAATAACTTAGGAAGTTTTCAAATGGAAAGTACAAATCAATAGAAGATAAATCATTGAAATATCCCTTAAGGGAAGTAGTGGTATTGTACATACATTTTTATTGTTGATACCTCATTATATAACCGTACAGTTCAACAGGTCTTTCAATCATTTTTGTTATTTCTCTGTTTTTGTCTGTAAATAGAGTGGCGNAGAAGGCTGAAAAGTTGCCCTTTTCTGAACTTTGAAGGGCCGTAACTTTTTAAATACGTAAGTACAGTCAAAAAATTTTTCAAAATCGCCGGGTGTCCACATAACGAAAATTTACCAAGAACATTATTGCTCACTCTCTTCCTCAATGCTCTAGTTGAACGAAAAAAAAACTCCAACTACTGAAAATTGAATTTATGAAGTTTGATGGTGAGATCACAGAATAAATTCCCTTTTGGAGTCAGTTTCAGAGGGTGCATGATGATGAAAACATCGCACCAGAGGACAAATTTCAGTATCTGATCCAATCATCGATATCTAATTCAAAAGCTCGTTAGATAGTTACCCTTCCAGTGCAGAAAATTACCCAAAAGTAATTGAAAGCTTGAAGAAAAGATTTGGGAGGGAAGATCTTTTTGTAGAATTCTACGTGCGTGAGTTGTTGAAACAAATCGTCCGACTCAAAATAACCTCAGCAACCTTTATGACAAAATGGAATCTCAATTGCGTGCTTTGAAGACCCTCGATGTAACTTCAGATACTTGTGCAGCCATATTATATCGGAGTCTTGTTTTTCGGAAGACCTTATACGAGTATGGCAACGAAGCAGTCTTCACGACAGTGACTCTAAACTCGAAGATCGCACAGACAAGTTGATGAATTGTCTCAGGAAAGAAGTCGAGATTGGGGAAAGAATTACTTCAGCTACGTCTGGATTCGGCATTCAAGGTAAATTCAAGAAGAAACATGATTCCCAAAAACATCATTCTTCTCTACTAACCGCAAATGGATTGATAAATAACAAACTACACAAAAAATGTAATTTCTATAGTAGAAATCATCCAAGCAAACTCCGCACTGGAGCAAAAAAGTGGACAATATTTGATCGCAAGAAGAAACTTCTTGGAGGAGCCTGCTGTTATATATGCTTAAATTATGGACATATTCCCAAAAAACGTCGTGTCTCCATAACTTGCACAGTGTTGCAGTGTTAAACATCATGCCATCATGTGTCCCCCTCAAAAGCAAGTGTTGTGAGTACGAGTGTAGAAAACAGTCTATCAAACAGTTCATTTTCCGAAGTTTTTCTACAGACATTAGTGGTCAATTTGAATGGATTCGACAAATCCAGAACAGCTCGATACCGGTTCTCAAATATCATACATCACGAAATCTGCAGCTGAAGATATAGGATACAACTGCTTGCGGTAAGAAGGCATTATTCACTCCCTCTTTGTGGCTCAAAAACGAATGTTGTCAAACATAATTGTTAGGTATCTCATAAAATTGAGTGACTTGAAGAATAAATATGTTTGTAATTTTGGAAACCTTGATCAAACAATCATATGCAGTAATGTGAACTATATTCGTAAAGGTCCTTGGATAAATAAATTGCAGTCTATTGGCATCGAAATCACTGATGTCAGAGAAGGGCCAATCGATATTTTAATTAGTGCGGATATATCTGGAAAATTATTCACTGGTAACCAATATGAGTCGAAATGCGGCCTAGTAGCAATGGAAACTCTATTAGGTTGGACCTTGATGGGAAAACTCAAAGAAAACCATGAAGAAACTCCGAAATCATCGATAATGATGTCCATGTTTTCCAAATATGAATCGATTGCTGACTTATGGTCATTGGATGTGCTTGGGATTTCTGATCCATTAGAAAAGAGGACAAAAAAGAAATCGAAGAATTTGTCATGTCTCCATCCTTGAAAAACATTGTTATTCACGAAGATGACAATTAGAATCCTTGCTGAAGAAATTCGATTCAGATGGTTTACGTGATCAATATGCCCAGATTTTCATAGAATAGCAAACTAAGGGTATTATTGAAGAGGTACCTGAGTCGGACTTACTCGAAAAAGGGTACATCGCCATGTGGTAAAAGAAAACATCGCGACTACAGAAACTCGACCTGTTTTTGATGCCTCCTCTCGACAGAAAAATCAGCCATCCTTAAACCAATGCCTAGAAAAGGGTATTAATCTTATTGAATTAATATCGTCTCTGTTGATGAGATTTCGTTTTTTACGATTTGGACTCATAGCTGACATAAAGAAAGCTTCCTTGCAGATAAGCCTGANTCGACTGTATACAGCAACAATGGCACAAATTTTGTTGGTGCTGAAAATGCCTTTTCACAATTGGATTGGAAAACTTACAGTACCACCGAGAGGATAGCGTGGAAATGTAATCCTCCAACAGCTGCCTGGTGGGTCTGGCTCATTTGTATATGTAGTTGATATGTTTCCTTCTCTGTAGCTGCTAAAATTATGCGCTTCTCTCTTATGTGTTCTCTTAGAAGTGACAAGCTTGCCTTTTTCAGGATCTCGCTACTTCTTCTTGTTTTCAGGTGGTAGGATAGTCTCGTGCATGTTGGTGTTATATGGTTGTATTTATTTACTTTTTTTAACAAACACTAGAATTTTCAAATGGTGTTTTTACGTACCGCCTCCATTTCGAACGATATAATGATATATGAAAATTCAGAGGAACTGTCAATACTGTTTCACATACAGTGTGTAAAATCCAAATTAAATGAATTCATTATTTCGGTTACTGAACATATTTAAAAAAAAACTCAAAACACGTCAATATAAATCATAATTAGACATTCTTCAACGTGGAAATGCCACCCCTACCTTCAACCCCCTTCGAATGACAGGTACAATCCCCAATTATTTAAAAAGGAAATATAGGTTTGTGATATATCTTTTGAAAGGTCTCTTCATTCTCCATTCAAAAATGTCATCGCTTTCAAGTTTTTTGGAACAATTGAGATACAAATAATTTGAATTCATATGGTTTTCGAAATTCGATAGAATACACCCAAAAACTAAAATGTAATGAAAAACGTAATAAAATGTAGAATACGAAAGAGAACTATGGATGTTAACGAAGTATATTTCCAAAATGTTCACCACGAACGTTTTGGCAACATCCTAATCTCAAATAAAACTGTATTCTAACATTATTTAACATATCAGGCGTGACCGACCTAATCGCTAACGTTATTCGTTCTTTCAAGTCATTCAAATCTGAAGGTTCAGTTTTGTACACATTGCTCTTTACATATCCCCATAAAAATTAATCTAATGATAGAAGATCAGGTGATCACGCTAGCCATTCAATCGATCCTCGCCTCCATATCCACCGATTCAGAACTGTTGTATCGAGGTATTGCTGGATATAAACTTGGAAATGTGGTGGTGCTCCATCCTGCTGAAACCATATCGTATTCACTGGAACTTTAGGGTTTCCTGGATCAGAATATAAATTTGCTAAACGTGGAATGCATCATTTTGAAGTAATGTCAACTAATTATCGCCATTCGAATTGCCCCAATGAAAAAAAGACCAATGATATGGTTTCCTACAATCGCTGTCCAAAATAAACCTTTTGAGGGTATTGCGTTTGTTCTTCTCTCATCCAATGACGATTTTCCATTGACCACTAGTGGCAATTTTGCCGATTAGCATAACCGTTAAGAGACAGAGTATACTCATCTGAAAACATAACGTCTTCTAATTGGATGATTATTATTATGATGATTATTCAACATGTCCATCATTTGTTCAAAAAAGTAAGTTCTTCTATCAAAATCGTCTTCCATAAGCTCCTGAGTAGGTATCATTTCATTGGAATGCATTTACATTGAATGTAATGGATGCCAGTCTACTCGATGTATGTGGGTTTTCCTCAAACTCAAGCATCACATCTAATTTGAGTTCATCACTCATTGCATTGGCAGCAGCTTTTTTATCTGCCCCACATGACCAAGCTCGCAAAACTGTTTTACTATTTTGCTTATTTTTCTTTGAGATATGGGCGGTAAATTAGGGAATTTCCCATGAAATGGGCGAGCTACTTCCTGTTGTGTTCGGGTTTTATCTTCGTAACCAATCATTTGTGAAACTGTTATTTCATGCATTTTCGTTGTTCTAACCATTTGTCAGACTTGAAGTTAACTAAGTTTAAAGTTGAATTAAAATACTGACAACTAATGTTGTAACATACAAAACAAATTGACAAGGCGTTTTTAACTAACGTTGCCACGGAAATTATTCACAGTTGTTTAGTAGATACCATTTAAAAAGAACATTGCTATGATTTTTGCTTATTTTCTTATAATCAATACCTCAACATGAAATAAGTTTTGAGTATATTGCCATAAGTTTCGAGTGTTTTTTATCGAATTTCAGTAACTACATGATTTTAATTTATTTTATCTCAATTGTTGCAATAACTTTTTTGAATGAAGAATGAAAAGACCTTTCAAACGATATATTACAAGACTATACTTCCCAATTTGGGGTTGTATCTGTTATTCGACGGGGGTTGGAAGTAGGGGTAGCATTTTTCCGTTGAAGTATGACAAATTATAATTCAAATTTGAAGTTTTTCGGGATTTTGTTGAAATATTTACCGTAACCGAAATAATGAATTTATTCCATTTGGCTTCTACACACTGTTTCGACGTTTCATCAATAGATGCATTCAACTTCATATTTTCAAACATGGATCCCACGTTTTTTCATCCATTTTTGTATCCACTGTGATAACCTAACCCTTCTGGACTTTACATTGAGTACAAGGTATTCGGCTCAACTTTTGGCAACATGGCCAAATTGAAAGAAACAATAATGGGGGCTTGCATGACTATTACTCCATGAATGACAGACAAATGTCATTGAAATACTAAGGAAATAGCGAATATATGTTTAAGGAACGATAGGCGGCAATTTGAACATCTAATAAGATATCGTGGATGACGTAAATGTTTAGGGGTTTTTAACTTTTTTTTTCTTCTGTTTGTTACTTGGTATATTAACATGTTCTTCCGATATGTAAGTTAACGTATAGCTTCGAGTTTTAGACCCAAAAAATAGTGGTTCCTACTTTTTTGAGGTAGCTCTGACTGAAATTGTATGACCATACAATGATGTAGAGAAAAACGTCGGGAACATATGTTTTGTAATACATAGCTGTATTTGTTGTCACAGTGACTACCAAAATAGATTTTTATTATTTTTATTATTTTTTCAGTGTTCTCGTGTAGATTTTTTCCAATATTTTTTAAAACTCATCATTACTCAACAATATATACTTGGAAAAGAAAGTTTCAGCTTTCTACTTCTCCGTGTTTGAACAAAAATGTGAGAATTTTTCAGACAAAGGAAGAAAGCAATTCATTCCAAAATACACTATCTACAAAGATCTGTAGATTCTGCAAATACCATGCAGATACCAATTGAAAGGAAAAGCCCTTTCGAAACAACTACTTCCATATAAACATTGAATTATACGAAAGAAAAGATACTTTCAAAACAACTACATTAATATGAAAATTAAATAATACAAAAATCACTTTTTCATATTCAGTTCGTATTCCAAACATTCATTAAGTTATCGAATCAGGTAGGTATCATCCACAGGTTTGCTACACAATACTCGTATAGTACTCTATATGAAAGAGAAGAAGAAGTAGACTTGGC
>NW_019294446.1:9518-26145 GCF_000500325.1 Leptinotarsa decemlineata | reverse complement strand
TTCGCAAGTACTGATATTTAGGTTGATTGAGTGATTTTGAATAGAGATACACACTTCTAAATCTCAGTCCTTGTGGATGTTTTAACAGTGACATCATTGCATTCGTCTTTCCACAATTTGAAGGTCCTATAATGAGTCCTCGAATTGATGATGTAAGTAGTGGACCATGTCTGAATACCCTTTTTCCATTCAATCCACACCCAAATTTCTCATCTAGATTATCTACAGCAAACTTTTCTTTCTGTTTTACAATGCGCATCGTGCCGTGGTTGGAGACTATATAAATGTTATTAGCTTATTCATTTCAATGTGTACCATCAAACGATACGGACGTATTGAAAGTGATCGTAAAATTAAAAGAGGTTGTGGTTTTGTTAATGATTTAATAAACAAACTTCCTTTCGAATTACATCTACCGGAGGTTATCAATACTGTGGACCGGGTACAAAATTGAAACAACGTTTAGCTCGTAACGACCCTGGAATCAATAAATTAGATATTGAATGCAAAAAACACGATATTCAATATTCTAAGCATCCATCCGATCTTGCAGCAAGACATTTAGCCGACAAAGAACTTGAATACAGCGCTTGGGATAGGGTTAAATCGAAGGACGCGAGTATTGGGGAAAGAGCAGCTGCATTACTTGTCACCAACATTATGAAAGCGAAAAGACATATGGGCATGGGTTGTAGTACCAATAAGAAAAAATGTAAGAGGAAACAAACGAAGAAAAATAAAATTAAAAAAGTTGCATTTGGTGCTGGGATAGTCCATAAAGTGCGAAATGTATTGAAGAAAGCTGGTGGGAATCAATTTGTGACGAATAATAGCAAAAAAGCTATCACTGTGGCATTGCAGGCGGCACGTAAATACCTTAAAGCTGCCGGTGGAAAGAAGAAAATCCGCACACCACGCATAATTCCTGTTCCCAAGATCGGTGGACTTTTACCATTGATACCAATTTTTGCTGGACTATCCGCACTAGGAAGTTTGGCGGGAGCCGCTGCTGGTATTACCAAGGCCGTGAATTCGGCAAAAGCCAGCAGAGCGGCTTTAATGGAAGCCAATCGTCACAATAAAACCATGGAGGCTGTAGCATTAGGCAAACGCGGAAGTGGAATATATCTCAAACCATACCGTAAAGGTTTAGGACTATATTTAAAACCATACAAAGCCACAAACAAAACAAAAAACTAATTGAACCCCTACCTCAGAGGCCTCTTACTGATCTCGATCTCAGTTATTATGCACAAAAAATGAAAATTCCACATTTTCGTGGTGTTTTTATGCGTGATAGATTACCATCTTCAGGTCCAAAACAAAACGAGACAGCTATTGTTAATTTAGATGGAATAAGTGGACCAGGAACACATTGGGTGGCATATAAAAAATGTGGGAAAGAAGTCACATATTTCGATAGTTTTGGAGATCTACCCCCACCATTGGAATTGACTCGATTCTTTCGAAAATGTTCGAATGTAAAAATCAAATATAACTATGATCGACAACAGAAATTTAATACAGTTCTCTGTGGTCACTTGTGCTTGCAGTTTCTCTCTAAATAATTTTCCAAATAAAAATGGATTCAACACCAAAACTGGATCGGGAGGCTATCAAGGGAATGGGGTTTTCACTTAGAATGTTTTCAAAATATCGTACCTTGAAAAAAATGAATAAAGTGATGCTTGCAAATATGCCCAAGGAAGTGATACTTGCATGTGTTGCACATGAGATTGCATATGTTTGGGAAAAGTTGCCTAAGCATCTGCAAGATGACATCGATATAATGAAACATAGATATTGTTATGAGCACCACCAGGATCAAAATTCAGATTTGGATGTTAATGATAGTCCTATACTTCGAAAATCTATGTGTTGTATTTGTAATATAGAGGATGTGAATATTGGTATCAATAAAAATGATACTTATTACAATACAACACCTTCCAAAAAGTGTAAATTGTCTCAAATGTGCTGTTGCTGTGTACAATAATAAATTGAAATGTGTTTCAAAATATTCATCAGTCATGTCACGAAAGTTCGAGCTACAAGCTGTCGGGACAAGTGTCTTGAGTGCGGATTTTTTTCCACCAATTGAATTGGATAGGAACAGTCGTTATGGATTAGGACTTTTGGGATTCTATGGATGCAATACAATCAATAATATAACTGAAGCTAATAACTTCGATAGTTTTAGAATCAGTTATGATAACTCATCGATATCCCAAAAGTTGACAATTGAAATTCCTTGTGGTGCTTATGAAATAGAAGAGATCAATGCCGTCATACAGAAACATATCATGTTCAGATTGTTTCATGATAAAAAACCAAATGATGTCGTTGCAGATGATATTTTCTATCTACACGCCAATAATAATACATTCAAATGTGAAATGCGATCCAAATATGAAATTGACCTGACACATCCAAATTCTATAGCAGAAATGATGGGGTTCGCTCATGGAATATTTCCACCAAATCAGATACATGAATCATCATTACCAATAAACATTACAACTGTGAGACTCAACCGCTCAGATTGCAATATAATATCTGGTTCATATACCACTACTAACTTGGTGCCCTCACACCGATGGAGCATTCATTACTTGGAGGATCTTCGAAGTATGCAGACGTATGTTTGTACATAGGCAAACAAGCACATGATGAAACCCTGTACCGTGCATTCTCTTACACACGCACACACACACATACACACAAAAAATCTCATATGAAAAAAAAAATCTGAACGATCCATGCACCAGACACTTCAAGGTCACAACGCCTTGACTTCACTGCACAGCAAAAAAAAGCAAATAAAACGTCATATTGGTGGGGGGAGAATTAGAACCGGGAAAAAATTTCTGAACGATCTATACACCACACCCTTCAAGGTCACATCACCTTGACTTCACCAAACAACAACCAATAAAAAGCAATTAATACGTCATAGTGGTGGGGGGAGGCTTAGAACCGACTCAAATCTCCTACTATGGTCGCATATGAAGGACATTGACAGCCACGGGTACTGAAATGCTCACCTTTTATATCTTTCAAATACAAGTATTTGATGATTGCCGGATTTCCACAATTCGCTTGACATATTTCTTTTCAAATAACATCGCGCGACTCGTGGTTTAACTTTGTAACGTGAAATTTCACACTGACAGTATTGATGTTGATGTAATGTAATGTAAAATGTTTCATTCGTGGAACCGGTATGTGCTGACTACATGTGCTGTCATATCAATAAATCGTCATTATTGAAATAAAACGTATAACCGAAACCTCTGGTGCAGAATAAATTGAAAACAAGTACATCTCCCAATCACCAGAAATGCAATACTTTTCTTGATGCGGGTTTCATCAAGCAAGTTGTGATCTTCAGAAGAAGGAGAAAATAGTTTTTTATCTCCTGAAGACATCAACTCAGTTGGTGAAATGTGCTTACTGCATTTCTGGTGATTTCAAAAGGTGCTTGTTTTGGATCCTCGTTATTCATAAAATCTGTAAGTCACACATATCCCAAGATATGAAGGAACATATCACAATGATTTTACTTTCTGTATAATCGTGACTTCGAGTTTATAACGTAAGATTTTATTCTACCTCAATTGCAATGAATGAATCAAAAAGTCCACGATGAAATATCGTGAATCAATTGAATTATCAATAAATGACAGATTTCATTTTCGTTTCAATATTCACTTATTTGGTGATGACCTAGACTGGTTGAGACTAATTTATTCTACATATTTTCCAGGTGAGCTTGTATTATTTTGGTTACTTTTGGTGTGACGGGTCTATTTTGGATGAATACACTATTCTTACTGCAGCACATTGTGTTTTTCTATCGTAAGTAATATACAAACCTGTTCGAATATCCATCTGTACTCAATTCATGTGGCACAATGATAGAAAAATTGAAATGGTATATTTTTGGGAGAGTTATTGGCCTTCCACTCCTATATCTTGATACAAAAAATGTTCGGAACCTTTCAAAGAAAAAAAGAAAGGAATAAATTTCAAAAATTTAACTCTATACAAAGATGTGATTATGCAAAGAAGTAGGTTACTTTCAGACACTAACTGGAAAAAAAAACTCTGTCGAACCAGCTATTCACATACAAATATTGAATTACAGGAAAGTTCATTCCTTTTAGAACAAATACTTTTATATGAACGCTGAATTATACGAAAAACACTTTCCTCTATTCCTTTTGTATTCCAAACATTTGTAATGGATCAGATATCATTCCCAGGATTTCTACATGATATAATCGATGAAAGAAGTGAAATTCCACTTACATGGAACACTGTCATCCTCACTGCTAGACGTCCGATGTTTCGCAGTATGATACTTGCCTCATCGACTCTTCAGTAGCAAATATGGATAACAATATAAAAAAAACTCAATTCGTTCATAACTATGACACTTTTATTACGGAATGGGTTGAATCCACCAATGTTATCGATGACAGTATGTAAATAACATTCATTTGCTTATTCGATTGAATCCCAGCCATAGGAATTTTGTTTCAATTGAAATGGTATATTTTAGGAGAGATTAATGTTTAGGAAAGAAAGCGTCCTTCCAAAAATTAAGAAATGAACTTGAAAAACTCATTGTAATATACATCTAATATAGCTACATCATTGCGTCTATAACCATTCACATGGATATCTTCGATTCAAATAGTTTTGCAAACTGCACTTTATATTCGAACTGAATTTTCACTTCATGTTTTCTTCTGATCCCAGTTTCCAAAGTCATTTAGAATATCTGCCGTAGAACTTGTCTTAGTTGTAGTCATCTCCTGATTATGCTAACATGGTTAGCGAAACATACGCTGATACACTATTTTTTGTTTTGGTCAGCAAAAGTGTTTTCGATAGATATTTGAGAACATAATTCATTAGAAGAAATATCTGAGTAAAATTCAATATTTACGAATTACGCTAAAAGGTAGTGCTGCAGCATATTTGAAAAAAATAACAAATATCATAGATGAGTAGACAGTGGCGTGAACTATGTTTTGCGACGAATGGAACAATTTCAAAAATTTTGATTCATGACCACTAAATCATAATGAGCACATTATTATCTGTTTAAGAAATTCTGTTTGAAATCTGTTTTTCCGTTAACCAGCTGTCGCACCCCTACGAACGACAACCCTCAGAATTCGAAACTTGTGCGAGCTAAGGATTAACGAGGTCTTACCTTTTAACGTGTGATTCCTAATTCCGGGAACTATTCAAGAGGTTTCATAATTTGGATCACTATGATATATGACCACTTTTCTATTCACTGTAGATTTTGTACGAATTATGGGATACTGAAAACTGGAACCGATAATCATCAAAGCACTCCTGAAGAAATCACAATGGAAAAATTTCAAGTTACGGTCATTGATTCAATACTGTTTCTTATTATTATAAACTAGTACTATGTTGCTGTATCGCCGCTGTTCCAATGTTTTGACAGAATCAGAATCAACGAACTTAGGCGTGCGCAGAGTTATAGAACAGTGCATTCAACAGCTTTCCACAGCGCCATCTACTGGCGAGTAACAGAAAAATTGAAAAATTACGTATACATGTCAAGTTTGGTTGACCAACCAACCAACCAACCAAACATCCATTTTTATATATAAGATTGTGTTAACTAGTTTAGTGATCCAATAATTTTTCTAAAAAAGAGGTTGGGTAACAGGATCAATTTGTTCTCAAAACAAATAATTGTATTCTTTCCAACGTTTCGAATTTAATTAAATTCTTCCTCATGGCTCGAAAAGTAGTTTTTTCGTTTTGATCATGATACTATTTTCAAAATCATCAGACATAGATACGTATTCGCAAAATAAAAATAAAAAACACAGTGCAAACAACAAATTTTCGAGACAACACCAACACAAAACGACATGAAACGAACATGAATGCAAATATCAATTATTCAAACGAAGTTCTTATGAAATTATTTATTACACATGACAAAGTGATCCAGAAGTTGCAGAAAATTTAAGCAAATTCTGAATTGACACAAATGAATGAGAGGAAGTTTGTAAAGTTACAAAATAATTTCCTTATCTATGGCTCAGAGTTTCCAGAGAACATCTGTATCAAAAATCAGGCATTTCTAGGTTGAAAGTAAGATTTTCTGAGCACATGTGAAAATACAGAAAATAACAGAATTAAGATGATTAAGAAAACAAAATTAAAAAATCACATTTTCACAATAAAAGCTGCAAATGTGCTCCATTAGATTCTAAACATCTGGGGTTCCAGATCTTCAATACGACGCACTTTTCGCCGTCGCAGTTCTTCTTTGGTAGGTACTGAAGTACTCTACACCCTTTCTCTCAAAACATCCCATAAAAAAGTCAAGTGTCGTGGGATCGGTGGATATCGGTGGCCAATTCCAAGGCTCTAAAAGTCTAAACCAACGATCGTCAAACATTTCGTAGAGTTTCCAGTGAACTTTCTGGGTGGAATGAGCTGGCGATCCGTCCAGTTGAAACCACAAATTCTTATATTCCTCTAAACGCAAATTTTCAAAAAAATCGATATCAATCGTCCCTAATATTTGAAAGTATGTCTCTGCATTTTATTGTTCTTCAAAATACAGACAATATTTCGTTAATTTTTTTCTTCAAAATCAATTTGTTTTGTCACATGAGGATTACGATCAGCTCAAAAATGTTTATTCCTTCTATTAAAAATGCTATCCCTCGTAAATTTCCATACGTCGCTTCCTGTAAATGATTAAAAATGGTTTGCAAAAATGCACTCTACGTTCAAAGTCTTCTGCTTTGAGAGCTTGGACTTTGGTAAATTTAAACCGGTGCATTTCGTAATTTTTTAAAATCGTTGTACTGAAGCATGTGATACACCTAAATATTTTTCTGCACTGCGAATGGAAGCTTGTGGATATGCATAAAAATATGCCAAAACGACTTTATTCAGTTTGTCCCAACTATTCGATCTCAAAATCTTACTATCGAAATCATTATGTTTTTCAAGTGAATCTTAATTTTTCAGTATTTAGCCTAGAGTTGCCAGCTCTAAAATTTGTACTACAAAACAGACTGTTTTATGGCATTATTTTCATTTTATGTATTGTTAACTAATATTGTTTAAGTTATTCAATTTTTCATTATTCCTAATCGGGGTTTTTCAGTTAGTTCTCAAATGTAAGGGTCTTTTCTGATCCACTTATTCTCATAAAATTGAATATCTTTTCTCAAGCAACCCGTACATTTAAGAGTATTTCACGCAAATATTGTAAGCTACAAATATAATAGCTAGATTTTCAATTCCTTAAATGTTACTTGTAGGTATCCCTTATCTTGGGAATCAACCGCTATTATGATATCTCCTACCTATGTTAATACAAACCTTTGTTTATCCCTACAATAACGAAATCTGAAACCCCTTCTCTAGCTACCGATGTGGAACATTGCCATTTTGTAAAATTCATTCATTACGTTTCAAACCTCATAAGAGTACAGTTAAAATATCTCTTGTCTTGTCTACAGTACATCTAGCTAGTTATTTGTCTTATCCTATCTTTTCACAAGACTTATTGTAATTCTTGTGTGCATTAAGCATTCACACTCACGATAAAATGATGGTGGGTCAAAACACAAACTTTCATCAAAATATTTACTTTTCATTAATTAAAATACTGATGTACTTAAGTTCAATTAGGGCTGTGTTTTGGACCATATTTGCCAGAAGTTATTGTATATGGGGTGTTCTAAGTTACTAAGACTTTTTGGAAGTGGCGACTCCGCAATAATTTTCAATCATTGAAACACACTTGCAGACCAGTTTTGGGCAGTTTGGAAGTCAAGTTAGCGATGATTCCCCATATTGAATATCGAATTCCTTCACAATATAATTCCTCTAACTAGGCTGAAGCGAACGACAAACAACATGTTTGTCATTGCCTCATCTGGTAACTAACCGCATATCCGAATTTGCCCAAACTCCTTGTATACGGAAATAAAACTGAAGATGAAGTAAGTGATCATACTTGAAGACTGACTATAAATCAAAGTATCTACAAGAACAATTCGTTCAGGCAGTCTCAACTTCCCTACACTGTAGGTTGATGGACCGACACCTATCTAGAACAAAGACTCCTCTGGCTAGAGCCATAAAGGGCATTGGATTATATCCGATAGGCGTCAGTGAAGGATTATTCACTGAAGTTATTCCTGCATATGCTGTTGGCGATACAACTGCCGGAATCAATTTTCAATTATTGGAACAAACTTGCAGACCGGTTTCGGGCTGTTTGGCCACTCGTCAGTGCAAGGTAGTGTCAGTCATCAACATAAAGTCTGACCTGAACGAATTGTTATTTATAGCCAGTCTTCAGGTATGCCCATTTACTTTATCTACAACAAGTTGCCTCTGTATCCTCGTTCTTCATATATATAATCCTCTGGAAATTCAAGTGAAGACCATGATACAAAATTTGCCCAATGGAACGATAGTATACTCAACTCTCCTCATTCATCATAATATGAATCCCCGCGGAATTTTGTGATTTATGAGGTTCTGATATAATTTAACTCGAACCTAGATCTTTCCCAACCGTTCCATCACTCCTCTATAGACCCAGGATCATCATATCATACAAATGAAAAATCTGCCAATTATATTTCAAGAACTATCGCAGCCTCTTTAACAGTTGTCGAGTCAAAGCAATACTTAAGGGTGTCAAGGTTTGTCACTCAGCCATTAACATTGGGCAGTGTCATACATGCATTGTGTCATTTACATGGAAACAAAATTAAGCACCTAAATGATCTCATGTTCTATTCATCCATCGGCACTGAACTGAGTCCTCCTTCTATTTGCCTGTTATCAGAGGCAATATATATTGATTCGAACCCTGTGATAATGCTCTGAGTGAAAAATTGAGAGGGGGTGACAGCTGATTAACAGAAAAACTGATTTTGATTTTGATTTCAATTCTGGGGCATTAAAATAAGCTGAGAAAACAAATCATATCAACATGAGCCTCTGGACGATTTGAAAAAATACATCAGAATTCATTGTAATTAATAAGTGAGAAGCCGAGTACTATGCCTTGAATACGATATGAAGACAACCTGATATACCAAAACTCTCCCTTCATATTGAACGTCACATTTGTGACAAGCTGCTCTCGAATATAACTTTATTCACCAAGTGCAGACGACTTCATTTGCCAAAAATATAATTGTCTCCTGAATCTATACTTCACGATTATTAATGAGAACTGAAATAATAACCAGTTGAAAATTGAATTTTCCTTAGGAGAAAATCTGACAGTTTGTACTGTAAGTACTTTTTTGATACACAAGAACTAGATATACTTCTCGCCAGTAAAATATTTGAGTCATCTCCTATTGATGACAGAAATCTGAATTTTGATAATTTCATGTATAGCACAGCACAGCACAGAGAAGGAATTCCCGCCTCGACATAGGCGTCGGCATATTATTTTTCAGTGGTAGTTTTTCAGTTACTTATTCTTACATCATAGCAATTGATCACCCTATGAAAAAAATATCCCAACTGAATTTTTTCTCCATGGGCAATAATGAAAAACTTCGAAATTTAAGGTAGTTGATTTCCGAGTCGAAAACTCTAAAATACAATGGAAACACAAATAATCACACCAAATTCTCGTCCAATATATATTTACAAAATGATAGAGGCCAACAAAATTGATAGAAAAATCAAAATTCTTCTTCGCTAATTTCGGATGAGGTGAAATCGTCATCGGGTTGAATAACGATCGGATTTATGGAACTTTGCACATAATTTTTGTTCTCTTCTTTCATAATGTGGGCCACACAGTTCTTCCAAACATCACTATTACCTACTTCATTCACCACCCGCCTTATATTGTCAAGCACTACAGCATTCAAAGTCGGTGACTGATTACATTTCCGCAAGCTTTCTTTCATTGTGGCCCAAACCATTTCAATTGNTTGAGGATGGCACGTCATAAAAATTAAATAAAGCTATAATTTTGCCCTAGAATTCAAAGCTGCCAAAAATGCTTCGCGACAATAACGATAACTTGTGGTGAGGGCCGTCAATGAAAATGGAGATGAAGGAACAGATCGACTCATGGTAGATCTAGAAGAAATTTTTGAGAAACATTTGGTGAATGGAACTGCGCCCAAGGCAAGAGGATGGCGTAAATGTTATAACTGCGACGGAGAAGAATATTTTAGATGGGACTGTCGAACTCGTTCAACATCTAACGAAAGAAGAGACAGGCGTTCGGGATCACCCGAACTAGAGCGTCAAGGTTCAGAAAACACAATCCAGCCAGTGTTAGGGGGTACATTGGCCGCTGCATTCCAAGCCCCCAGGTATTTGATTTCCATGATCGGACGCAACAGTGACAGCTTAATTGCCGACGGTTTCTGATTGCCTTTTCACCAGCGATACGGGAGTAACAAGGTCAGTAATGAAAGTCGACATTTCCAACAGAAGCAGTTTTAAGAAATTATTGGTAGTATCTGTTCTGGAAACAGCCACTGGAGATAGGTTGACAGTCTATGGAGAAGCTGAAGTGAGACCGAGACTTGGAAATTGCGAAATAGAAACTGAGGTATTAGTGGCCAACACCGACGACAAATTCATTCTGGGAATAGACATCATGTCCCCCTACGGATTCGTGGTAGACATGAGGAACAAACTGTTGAAGGTTAGAAATGAGGAAGTTTTGATCAGTCTCATGACGGCGCCAACGTGTTTATTCTGGAAGATTCCAGAGTGTCTCCCAACACTGAGAAAATTATTCATGCGGAAATTGCTGGACATGGCGGCTTGAGTACAGCATTGATAGAGTCATCCAACGGTTCTGATGTAGAAATTATCGTGGCCAGATCTTTCGTGAATGGTAACAATCAGATCATTCTTGTGAAAATAATCAACTCTGCGATAGACACCTGCGAACCGGTAGTGAAAATTGCCAGACTCAAAGAAGTCCCTCTACAGCGTGCTCAGCAACCCGCAAAGAAACTCACAAACTCTTTCAAGAAGACGTGGAGCTATCTGTCTGAAGAAGAACTATGTAAAGCCACCCGATTAGTTGAGGTAGAGAACGGGCAAAATTATTAGTTGAACGGATTTAGTTCAACATCGTATCGATACTGGCGATGCCAAGCCCATAAACCACCGAGACGTCTTCCCTTCGCAAAGCAAGACGAAGTTGCAATTATTGTTAAAGACATATCAGAGGAAGGAGTAATCGAGGAATCAAACAGCCCCTGGTCGTCACCCGTTCTGTTGTGTTAGTCACTAAGAAAGATGAATCGACGAAATTTTGCGTAGACTGCAGGAGGTTTAATGATGTCACCAGGAAGGACAGTTACCCTCTCCCTATAATATAGATGACATCCTGAACATCTTGGCCGAATGCAGATGGTTCTCAACATTAGATCTGAAAAGTGGATATTGGCAGGTTGCCGTTCGCCCCGAGGATAAAGAGAAGGCTGATTTTTCCACCGGTAATGGATTATACCAGTTCGAATTTATGCTATTCGGATTATGCAATGCACCCGCAACATTTGAACACATGATGGAGTCGGTGTTGAGAGGACTTACCTGAAAAACCTGCTTGGTCTATTTTGATGGCATTTTAGTCACCAAAAAAAGATTTGACGAGCATCTGTCGAACTTGAAGAGTATTTTCACGAGGCTATGGAATGCTCATTTTCAGATCAATCTCAAGAAGTGCTGCCCCTTTCAAGAAAAGGTTCTTTGGACCCGTTGTGTGTTCAAAAGGAGTTGAAATAGATCTAGAGAAAATTAAGGCAGTGCAAGAATGGCCAACACCAGAGACCCCAGACTGACAGAAAGCATTTGTTTCCCAGAAGAGACATTTGAACAGCGCACCGGTCCTGGCTAACCCAAAGTAGAATGGCTTGTTTATACTGGACACGGATGCATCCCAGCATGGAATAGGAGCAGTACTCTCTCAGGTGCAGGAAGAAGAAGTCGTCTTTAGTTATTTTAGTAAGTCCCTGGGAACATAAGAAAGAAATTACTGCGTCACTAGAAAAAACTCCTCGTAGTGATCAAAGCGATGGATCACTACCACTCTTTTTTATATGTCCGTGAGTTATTGATCAGGTCAGACCACTCAGCACTTCGGTGGCTCCACAACTTCAGAACACCAGAATAATAAATAGCCAGGTGGATCAAAAAGTTACAAAGTTACGATTTTGAAATTCATCATCAGGAAGGTAAGAGTCACAGAAACGCAGATAGTCTCTCAAGAATACCATACCTGACATCCGGATGCAAATTTTGCCAACGCCAGGAGGACAAGGATACCCAGCTACCAGAAAAAAACTTTCCACCACACGTGATAATGTATCGAGCAGAGACTCCTTTATGGACAGCTCTCAAAGTGAGATAAGCTCCCCCCCTCCCGTTGCTTTGGGTTCCCTCAGACCCAGAGGGTGGTAACCTGTAGGGGTCTCTCATCCAGAAATCTGTTTAAAAAAAATATGTTTTTCTGGTAATCAGCTGTCGCACCTCTTCGGACGACAATCTTCAGAAGTCGAAACTTGTTCGAGCTAAGGATTAACGAGGTCTTACCTTTTAACGTGTGATTCCTAACACGGGTTGGACGATAGCAAGTGAAAATCGATCGTTCATACTAGAGCTTGAACCACCGACCAACACGGCAGTCAATTCGAGTGAGTGAACAAAGCACCCAAGACGAACCGCCAGGCTAACGACCGACCAGACGGACAGACAATTCAGGGAACTACCTGACCATGGTGTGGTACCGTCGTTAACAACCTCTGAGGATGATACTACCTTCATGACGAGGCAAGAAATCATCGTAGCGCAGAAGGAGGATCCCGTCTTGAAAACTATACGAGATTGTCAAGGGAGTGGGACTGGAATGGCAAGATATTTCCAAGCATCGCCAGCAGAAAAAGGGCGAGTGGCTTCAATGTGACTCCATGATCATTCGAGATGACCGACTCACTCGGAAATGGTAAAGAACGGATGGTAGAATCCACCAATTACAGATTATCTTTCCAAAGACGTGTATCTCGAGTATCCTTGAACAGCTTCACGATGGTTGCACTTGTAGTATTTCGGCGTAAATAGAACGCTATCGAGAGTGCGTGAAAGGTACTATTGGGTCAATTGCCTTCGAGACGTGAAAGAGTGGTGTTAGCGCTGTGAGTTGGCTCTTCGGAAAAGTGTCCAAAAACAAACAAAGAGAGAAGTTGAAGCAGTACCCCAGTGACTGCCTTTTCGAGAGAATTGCATTCGACATTTTGGGACCACTCTCTATGACCACATTCGCTAACAAGTACCTTATGGTTGTGATGGACTATTTCTCCGAATGATCTGAAGTAGTAGCCTTACCCAACCAAGAAGCTGAAACGGTGATAAAATTTCTGTCGCAGAACGTAATTGCCAGACAAGAAGTACCCCTTGAACTACACTTGGATCAGGGCCGCAACTTCGAATCGGATTTATAGAAGGAATTGACGACTCTGTTGGGAATAAAAAAGACGAACTGCTCTTCACCCACAGTTCGATAGAATGGTCGAGAGGCATAATCGCACCACCTTCTGATGTTTGTCTCCGAAAACCAAAGAGAGTGGGATAAATTGTTTTTTTTTTCTGTTGGCATACAGGATCTTCCAACATGGTGCGACAGGTCACACACCATACATGTCGTTAACTGGTCGAGAGCTAAAGCTTCCATAGATATTGTGTGGCAGTCATTCCGATGAATCGCAAGAGGTACCTCTATCAGAATATGTGAATGACCTGAAGTAGTAGAGACTAGAAATTGTACACGAATTTGCCAGAATCCAATTACAGACAGTGTGGAAACAAGATTTGACAAAAAATCGAAAAATGAGTTTCAAGGAGGGCAATGCAGTGCGGTCCCACCAGCCCCACCAATCCCAACGTCGAAAAGGTTTGTGTCCTGAAAAGGTTTGTGTCCCAAGTTTTAGAGACCATGGCAAGGACTTCACTTGATAACCAAAAAGGAGAACGATCCGGTGTACAGAATCCAATTATCAGCCAGAAGTAAGCCTAAAGTTGTTCACATAGAGAAGTTGAGTCCTTACATGGATCGTGATGTTTCCTCTTGGAAAATTTTTTGGGGCGAACAACCTCAGGAAAGGGGTTAGTGTTGTAAATCATGTCCTTAAGAAAATAACGCTGGCTGCCACTGGTAGCCATAAACCAATTGTGACGTAGCTAAGAGCGCGCGAATGTATGATGTTCGCTTCCACTCTAGATGTAGCGAGAATAATGCTACCGATTTCAATGTAATACGGCAAATTTTCTACCGCATTCGATTACGATACAATTCGATTCGATTACAATAAACCCTTACGGGTTGCGGTGGAGAGTCGAATAGACCCACTGACTTCAGACCTAACCTAACCTAACGATATATACACGATAGCCATGAGCACATATATAAACGATAGCCATGAGCACATCGACACAGGCAAGTGAAAATTACAGTGCGATATGCGAAGCGATTGTAGTAAGGCGATAGAAATTTAAATAATTGAAATTGAAGTGTTTGTTGTATTTGAAGTGAAATGAAGTTAAGTTTGATTATTTTTCAGTGTAGTCAATTATTGGTCAACTCACAGGAGAAAACGTAACAATATATTAACATCAACAAAACGCATTCAATCAACAGTCACCTCCAAGCAATCAATTGAAACCAGATCTATCAAATGAAGTGAACATATATTTTTTCAACAGAACTTATCACAAGAAAGCCATGTTTTGTGAATCTTGTTAGGCGAAAAATATGAATGGGTGTGGATTGAAAACAACTTCGTTTTGATAGAATGAAACATTCAATATCATCGTCAGTCATTTCATCTTATTTTGATCCTTAAAAGCCTGTCAATCTCTCAGTCGATGCAAATTCATATGGGTTGAATCATTATGATTTCCTACCATATAGTAACGGTTGCATCCATCAATTCATTATCGTATTTAGATCCTGCAAAGCCTCTCACTCTCTCAGTCGATGCAAGTCCATAGGTGCTGTGATAGGCCAGGAAAAAGAATCAATAGAATTCGCGTCTATTTCTTCAACTGAAGCTCAAGAAAGGTACAATAATATTGAAAAAAAAAACTATTCAGCTTTTTTCTTGGTTATGAGCGATCCAATGTTCACTTTTCGGGTAGATGTTTCGCCTTTGAGATGAATCACAGACTATTACTGGGTTTATTGAAAAACCTTGTAGATGAAATGTCACCCCGGATACAGAGATTAGCTATTCTCTTATTAAGATATCACTTCACCCTTCAATATGTGCAAGGAAATTCTCTCGAAGTTCCTAACATCTCAAGTGGAGATCCAACACTCGATTAAGTATGTACAATATACTACCCTACAAGTCACTTCTGAATTTTTCATTCAATATCTTTGTATACAAAAATTGTGAGAAACATCTTGATGAAAGTAAAGTCAACAATTGTTCAAACCTTGGCGTTTTTATTTACAAAAAAAATCAGAAACAAATCGAATTCTTACAAATACCAAAGATCAAAAGCGTTGCATTCATGATCCACCACCAGACCTGTTTCTACCTACCAAAAACTTCATGAGTGACACTATTGTTCGAGTTATATTCAAAACTCACTCTGTAGTGAGTAGGACACTACTGAGTAAGAGGTAGTGGGTAGTAAGACGTATGTAAGCGGTAGAAGACAGTAAATTACAATAACTGTATGTGGTAAAAAGTCACAACAAAGATTATAAAAATTACCACCAATACCACCCAGTACTGTTGTGAATGCGGTTTTGATCGTTGCACCGGCACTCAAAATTTGACACACACTAAGCAAATGTTTCATGTGGGATGCTTATTTGACACTTGTAAAATTTCCATATTACAGAATACACGTGTTGGCCAACGGTACGGCACATTAATGGCAATCCACCTGTAATAGAATAGGACCCTAGTATAAAACGACTTTCACCGAGCTGGTTAATGGATGAGAAGATTTTATACTGAATATGTCAACCAAATATGTCGACAAATGAATTACAAGTTGCTTGACTGGAAAATTTCAGTCCAGAATATGATTAATTAACAATTTCATACCAATCGAAACTATGAAGCCTATAGAATATGCAAATGATAGATTGAATAATTTTTCCCGTCACGTCTCTTGGGTAGGCAGGTGTAAACAGATAAGTCGATCCTAGTAAATTGCGCTGGTCTGGTTAATGAAATAAAGTTAATTTGAAAAATTAATTTCATTATTTCATTACAAACACAGTGGTATATGGTTCTATCGAATGCGATAGAAGAGGATTCCAAGCCAAGTTACTTTCTCGATTGTTACGTTATAGGTCATTCGAGTACTTTCCCTCATCTCCTCTTTCCGTTTCACGAGTTTCGTGGGAGATGACTGTGTTGCGTATCTCTATGCTAGCTTGGCAACATGTATATGGCTTCTTTCGATTTCCTCCTAAACCAGTGTTCTTCCCTGTGTATGATCTCAGCTGTAAACATCAAGTGATTTCAAAAATAAAACTAACTGAACTTCTAGATGTTTTCCAATATGCAGTCCGTCTATAGCTGTG
>NW_019294445.1:6603-24850 GCF_000500325.1 Leptinotarsa decemlineata | reverse complement strand
TTGAAATCCTGAAAAATGGAAAGTAAACTATTTTTTGGAGTAACATTCTCAAATTATATAAAAATAGCCTTTTTTGACAGTTATCACTGAAACACAAAACGTTTTGTTCACGAATCATGGTATTTTGTCTTTGTCTGGTTTCATAATTTTCTCCCTCTTCTACAAAAATAATTCGAAATCCCACTTTCCTTGTGTGATACAATATGTTCATGATCTGTGGACGAAGACAATTATGAACATGTACATCGATCACTCTCCTCAAAATGAAAACTCTGAAAGGAACCATTGGAACCTCCCGAATAAATCCAAAATATTGCTGTTCTGTTATATTGTTTAGAAAAATGACCATTGATATTTTCCGATTCCGGAGAGGCAGCAGGCGCGCGTTATAATAAAATAAAATACATGTAAAGTGAGTTCGAATTATATCCAGGAGGTTACGTACAGCGCCATCTGCCCGCGAATAGATCAAGCAATATAGTCGATATTTCTGTCGAAACAGATCCCGAACATTCAAACGGGAATAAATATGAAATGAAAAGGAGAGTTACAAACAAACAAGCAAACATACATATATACAGGTGGCACCAATAAAAGCGTGATAAAATAATAATAAAAATATACTTTTTTCAAATGAAGAAATACATCTAAAGTGAGTTCGAATTATATTAAGGAGGTTACGTACAGCGTCATGTGCCCGCGAATATCAAGCAATAACGTCGATAATTCTAGAGGTACAAATAAACTGTTAAACGAACAAACAAACAAACATACATACATACACACATACAGGTGAGGCTAATGATAGCGTGTTAAAAAAATAATAATTCAAAAAACCAACTATGACATAACTAAGTACGAAGAGAGTACACAAAAAAAAATCAGAACTGAAACTTGAAAAAAATATAAATATACATACATATGCACACATACAGGGTGTTTCAAATTCGATCCTCACTATTGGGATCTCGGAAACTATGAGAGATATAAGATTTTGAATATATCAAATATATGAGATATTGAATATACTAATAAAAAATAAATCAATTTAGCTCTTGATATCTTCCGATAATTCAGGAAAATATATGTTTTGAAAATAAACCATACGTTCAACAATTTTTCGAAAATTCCAAAATACGTTAATAATTTGTAGATAATCAAAGGGCAGCATTACAACCAATGCGTAGATTGGTGGTCCTTTGGTGTCTTACTGTACGAAATGCTCCTGGGACAGTCTCCATTCAGCGGTTGTGATGAGGACGAACTTTTTTGGTCCATCTGCAACGAAAAGCCAGTCCTTCCTAGATTTTTGTCTTCTGAGGCAACGTCCATATTAACAATGGTAAGTTTGAATGGAAAGTGATATGGCCTATCAATGAACTGAAACAATCTCTCTATGAAGTAGTAGTAAGTCTAAATACTCTTAATGAAATAACAAGTGTTTTAAATATCGAAATGTCGTTGATAACCAGTTGATATTACTATTTTTGAGAACAGAACACATTTTAACATATTTGAGAGAATATTATTTTATATACTTTTTACGAAATTATCTTATTAGTCAGTGGGCCATGCTTGAAGACAGGCAGCAAACAAATCTAGCCCACTGACTAATAAGAAAGTTTTTCTTCCTTATTGAGAGGAATCGGGCAAATTTCGGATATGCAGTTGGTTAGTACCTCGAGCACTAGATGGAGTGATATTTCTGATGTTCGCTCCAACTTAAGACTTGAACGTTTAAAGTTCATTTCTTTAGATGTGTTTACTGCCACTCTTCAAGCATAGCCTACTGACTAATAAGAAAAAAATACTGATTGGTTATCTTCGGATGATACGAGCCTCCACATCAAAATGTTGTGTTCCAGCATGGATCAAATATAAATCAGCAGGAAAGTTAGAGTTACAATTCTTGTTTTTAATGATTCTCATGCATTGGTTTGCAGAGTACAAAATGAATGCTTACTTTTGAGGCTTTCCGGAGATTATATTTTCGATAGAAATTCATTATATTCATGTTTCATACACTAAATGTATGAATGATTTCATCAATGATGATTATTTTTCAGTTTTTGGAAAAAGATGCGAGCAAACGGTTGGGGAATAGGTTTTCACCACACGGAGACATACAAGACCAGCCCTTCTTCAGAGCCATTGATTGGTATGCATTGGAAGCGAGACAGTTGGAGCCACCTTTCAAACCTAATTTGGTAAGTCTTTTCAAGATGATAATAGGACCACACTTACATACAGTGCAGTCACGAACCTGCAATGAATTGTGATGTAATCGTTTTAAGTTTTCATTTGGAAATAGAAATATGGATGGTAAATTGAACATATTTACAGTGAATAATGGGTTCTTTGAAAATAGTTCAACAGAAATTCATTGTATACGATGAATTGAGAAAGAAGTTGGTTGTTCAAATTACTCACATCTAAAAAAAATTTATTTATTTCATTTATTCAAAGCAGTTAGTGTTACAGAGTTATGAATGAATTATTAGGTAATTATACCATAAATCAACATCCATCCTTTATTCGGAAACTCTGATTGGTTGAACTATATCTTTTGATATTGAAAACAAGTATTGGATCTTCCAGAGATGGGGTAACCCAATTATGAAACTACAGACACTGACAAAGAGATGTCACTCATTTCTGTATCTGTAACCAATGTTTGGAACTTTCTTGTGAAATATTGTCCATTCCAAGGTTGGCAGATCTTAGTTTCTTTTTGTTGAATCAAGTGGGGACTGTATCAGCTGCCTTCGTCAGGTAGGTAAACTACACATATGCATGGATGAGGAAGTTGGACCTGTGACACATTTCAGGAAAGCACCTCGCAATGACTTCAGGGTACTAACTTCACTCATGATCCAGGAGAAGCCCTCCCGACCCCTAGAGGTATCCTATAGCCATCCAGGGCAAAGTGTGCCGCTCTGAACTTTTTTCTGCATACTCACATCTGAAATAACTGTTCAAAGTGCAAGATTCACATCTTGATACCCGCAGCAAACTTCCCGTATGGATATTTCAGTACGTCAGCTACGCCTGTCGATATATTGAATTCAGCCAAACAGGGGTTTTTCGCGTCTGGTTTTGGGAAATTATCATTTGACCGTAAGCGTAAGCTGACCTACTTAGGATAGTTCTGAGGTAGATTCTGTTCTTAGGTTCAATTACCGAATCATGAGTTGAAGAGCCAGCTGAGAAGCTCTTACTCTTGATCCGATGCTAAAGGAAAGTTAGTTGAACTCGAAAAGTCTACATTCATTTTCAATGTAGATTCAAGGTTCGACTTCAAATTTCCAATGTAGATTCAAGGTTTGACTTTGAATTTATGTTTACTACTGAATTATTGAGATTCCAAAAAGTGGCTATGGAAAAGATGTCTATCACAGCAGAGCCCCGCATTTTTGTGACAAGGCATTGCTACAATGAGGGAGTGCCCGGAATTTCGTAGATTCTTTCAGAGACAACTGATGGGCTCAGATTGAGCCACCGTTGGAATGATATTCAATTTAGGGACCACCATTTCCATTTCAATATCCACTGATGTTTTGGTGATATAGGCATACGATGGACGAATTTGTTCACCGCTCCATAGCCCAAGCCAATACATATGTAAGAAGCAGCAAACACAGTAGCTCAAGTAATCTAACAACAAACAAAGGTGGCCACAAGTCATAATTATAATTATCATGTAAGAGAGCAAGGAATGGGCTGTTTGCAATGGGACATTTGTCGCGTTCCATAGATCTCTCATTTTTTTGTAAACTTTCGAATGACATTATACTTCTCTGGTCTACAAAACCGAATATATGAAACATCTTCCTCCAAAAGCCCTATTATGGTACGTTTATTTTGACTTTTTTGACATTTCTTTTTTCGTTATCTCACTTTTCTGGTTGCCCAACAATACTATTGTGTACCAGCAATTTTGAATGCCACTTTTATGTTTGGTATTTCAAAAATGCGAGCCAATGCATTTGANAAGAACAAATAAAAAAAGATTTTTTTTCATAATACGTAAGGGTGGTAAAATTATAAAAAAAAAGTGTTTCCCAATATAAATATTATATGGCAGAAATTAATAAAGTAATGCCTTGAAAAAGTCTTTTTTCCAAAAATTATTATTTGAATCATTAGTTGAAGTCACAACAAAAAAATAATAATTATTTATGTATAACAATTTATTACAATATGCTCATTTCTCAACATCTTTCATTCATTCAACATTCATTCTTTCAACATCATTCGTATGAAAAATATATATATTTTTCAATTTTCCGAGCAAGGATTTTTTCCAAAGCTTTCAATAGAGAGAAGAAAAATATCCAAATCATCAACTAGAAAAAAAAATAACAAAAGCATAATTAAGAAGAAAATTGCCATTATTTTATTTGTCAGAGGATTATTGTTCACTCAGCTATGCTACTAGTACCAATTTTTTCCATTCATCAGTGTTAATTTGATTTGCGAAAGGCATTTGACACAGTCAATCATAATGTTTTATTAAAAAAATGGAATAGTATTGGTAGTCAAGGAATTATTCATACATGGTTTGAAAATTAATTATCTAACAGAAAACAGTTTGTGTGTCTAAGGAAAAATGCCAGTTCATTGAAAACAATCACTTGTGGTGTCCCACAAGGGTCTATTTTGGGTCCAGTTTTATTTTTGATTTACATAAATTCTGTTTCAAAATTATTGTTGAAAGGATACGCGGATGACACAACACTGCTTTATTTTTCTAGCGATACTAAAGAAGTTTACAATAACATGAAAAATGACATTATATTGCTAACCTCTTGGTTAAATTATCATAAATGAAGTTTGAATTATGAAAAGTCTTCTTTAATGTTGATAACTAAGAACAAAATCACAAACAAAGAGAATTTGTCTGTTAACAACAAAATGATCAAATATTGTCAAAACACAAAATTTTTAGGACTATACATTGTAATAAAAAATGTAGGTAACAAGATACACAAGTTGGCTTCAAAGTTAGTTTTTGATGTGGAAGATGGGACTTTGATTAAATTGATTGTTTTAAAAACAACTTGAAGAACTTCATTTAAGCTTGGACTTAGGTCTTTTGAAATAAGTGCAGTGGTTCCATTTGACGTTTGAGGTAACAGCTTTGACCAAACCTTGAAGTCCCTTGTATTGTCCTGCCATAGCTCTGAAACATCAGTGCATAGACCTACGCATTTCTCCCATTGACTATCATTTTTCTCAAAATAACTGTCGATAATCTGAAAAATACACTCTCCAGTAGTGTTGGTGGTGAATTTCTTCTCGAATGTCTATGTCGCCAATAAATCTGACATAAGCTAACAAGTGAGCATCTCGATGTTTATCACTTGCTTTATCAACTTGAAGGACTGAAATGTTTTTTTAAATTTTTCCAATAACTGCTCACTCATATCTTCAGGAATGTCTGATACTCACTTTGACACAGTGTCGTTAGAAAGAGGGATGGATTTTAGTAGATGTGCAGAGCTATCTCCGAACATTGTGGCAACTATATCAAGAGCGGCTGGTACGATAAGAGTTTCTCCTATTGTGTGTGGCTTTTTACATTCAGCATTTAGCTTGAAAGGCACAGTCGTCATTTTTGTTAATGTTTTTGAGTAGATTTGAACCTATCTCGTTTGCGTGCAAAAAAACTCTTTAGGTTTATTGACTAGCTCTGCATGTTTAGTTTCTGAATGTCTCCTTAACTTGTTAGATTTCATACTATCGGCTGCTAAGGTAGCCAAGCACACTACACATTGAGACCTATCTTCATTGTTGATTGTAGTTTTAGTAAATCCTAGTGACAAATAACTGTCGTCATACTTTCTTCTTTTTGCATCCCGCACTGACTTCGAAGTACTTGCAGTTGATTCATGAGTTGTCCCACCACTGAAGTAATCCTGAGATGAACGGTTTGATATACATGCACAACTAGGATCACTTATCAAAAATCTCTTCATTCTCAAACGTATTAAAGAAACGAACTGAATTCAGAGCAAACTAAAACTTCACAATGAACAGAATACACTTGTGTTATACAAGACATCGAAAATAACCTCAAAGTTTTTGTTTAAAAGTGTCAAGGGCCGTTTATCGTACAATTTGTTGCAAGCTCTACCGGCGCTAGCCTCTTGCTCCTTGAACATAGAGGTCACTAAAACTGCTGCTTCCTTGAGAGTACAAGAATAAATATTGAAATAAAAGAGTTTCACCGTTTATACACAAAAACCTTGTCTTTTTGATGACAATGGGAAAACATATTCGAGTATTTATCTTATAATTTATATGTTTTCAAATAAGTTGGTTTTTTAATATTTTTTTTATTTTCTCACGCCCTCCCCACTGGGGGTCGCGCCCCACAGTTTGAGAACCTCCGATCTAAGAGATATAAATATTAAAATACAATGAAACATACTATCGAATATGTCATGTCTATAGTTGTTGTAAATGTTGATAACTAATACTAGTATCTATTTTTCTACTGTTTTCTACAATCGTTATGAAACTGCCATTCTTGCATAGAATGTGGTTCCATGTTTCATAACAAATAGAGCTGTCAACAAATTGATTATCCTAAAATAACCCATATCGTTCTGTTCTTCCTTTTTATTAAGTGGTAATATTATTGCTAGCTTCATTTGATCTGGTAATAATACCCCTGACTCCCAAATAAATATTAAAGACATGACAGAGTACAGTAGAAAGTGAATTTCAGTAATTAACGTGGAAGATTACCAGAACCGCTACTCAGTTTGTTTTCAAGCTTCCTGCTTGTCTGAATATTGTCTTCTTCACTGATTGGATATTGAAATATTGAATGTCGGCACCTAATTGATGTGATGTTTACCTGATTACGTGCTTCTTTTTTGCTCATAACATGCGAAGAATTCAGGAAGTGAGTATTTTGAAGCTGTTTGCTAGATCTACAAGGCAAAACATTTTCATTTTTTTAATATTTCATGTTGGGGGAATTTATACATTTCAGGTGGTTTTTGATTTATTATCGCTATTTTGTATTGAATTCATGAAGTATTCACTTTTTGTTTTGTTCAGAAATCGTCTATAACCCAATATAGTCCATAGTAAAGCTGTTATAATGAGACAAATTCATGGCTTTCTGAAATTAGGGGTATGGAGAATACCACAGGACCTATTATAGAGCCTCAGGAACACCATTTTCAAAATTTCAAAGCAATTTTGTTCTGTAGAAACATACGATTATGTAAATAGGCCTTTATAACCAATCAGTCAGTAGTGAAGGTGATATGGTATGGGATGGTCACTAATAAATGGAAACTCATTAATACAATTTACCGTATGATTTTCACTATGAAGGGTTTTACGAAAACCGCGACACGTGTTTCGCTATACAATAGCTTTCTTTTCTCTTGTGAATGCTATTGAAAAGTGAAACACGTGTCGCGGTTTTTGTAAAACCCTTTATAGTGAAAATCATACAATAAACTGTATTAATGAGTTTCAATATGGATTTCCATCAAGAATTAGCCAATTCTCTTCAATTACCAATAAATAGTGTTTTGACCGACCGGTAATTTTTAAAATCATGAAAATAATAAAGAAATCGAATTGAAAAGTGCCGGTACTGTATAATCAATATTTTAGTGTGTTAGTACATACATTTTTTTAGCGATCAATTGATGCCCTCCTGTTTTTATGTTCTCATCAATCACAAGAGAAAAATTAATGAATGATGATATTCTAATGATGATAAAACTCCTCATATTTTCCTTCAACGAACTCCTTTCAGAACTCAAATTGCTTGTTACTGTTCCATAGCGAGATTACTTATTTTCTCTAGACACCTACATTTCTGTCATTTTCCAACTTTCATATTAGTTTTCTCTCGTAAGTCTGCCAGGTATGTCCTAATAAAATGTCTTTTCTATCTTTCCCTCAGGATCGCTAGACAGCCGAGACTCGCCTACTACGAATCCTGCTAACAATCCAGCGTTCGCTCTGGACTTCGGAGATATCCCCGAAGAATATTCCCACTCCAGTACTTTCACGGGATTCCAAAGAAGCGGAAGGATAACTCCTCCAGCGACGACGATACCCAGGTTCAGGAAATACTGCATAGACGATTTCAACTTCCTGAAAGTGCTCGGGAAAGGGAGTTTCGGAAAGGTGAGAATTCTGCAAAAAGGGTTTATCGAGAGGAAATGATGTCTCGCTTGCTTGTCGTTTCACATGGATGAGGAGATAGCTCCGTATTTCTAGAAAATGGATTGATGAAGCAGATCGTCTGAATTTGTAATACTCTGTAGAGTTCATTTGAAGGTGGTTGACAATGTTTTGTGACGTATTTCATTAGTTCGGACTTCCATTGTCTAATTGATTTGAAATCCCTGAAAAATGTGTAAAAAATTAAAAAATATCATCTGAAAAATAATAATTATATTGAGTGAAAACACTAAAATTACCATGAAATAAAAACAAGCAACAGCCAAAAAATGAAAAAGAACTATCAACACGAGTCGAAAATTAAAAAATAATAACAAGAAATGAAAATTAAAACATTCCAAATCAAGTTACTTCACGTTACTTTCAATTGTTAGTATCCACAATCGTCTTTAGGTGATAACTGGAGTTATTCCTTCGAGATCTGACTATTTATAGGTCATTCGAGTGCTTTCACCTATCCCCTCTTCCCTCTCTCCGCTCCATCGGCTTTAGCGAAAACTGATCGTTTGGCGGGAGTTGGTTGTGTTCCGCTTGATTAGAGGTTTCCATATATTGCGTATCGCTACGCTAGCTTGGCTAACTGCGTTGTTGAACAACATATATGCGGCTTCTTTAAATTTTCTCCTAAACCAGTGCTCCTCCTTGTGGATGATTTCAGCTTGAGTCCACTTGATGTTATGTTGATGAGTCTAAACATGCTCTGCTATTCATGATTTGCTGGTTTCTCCTCGATGTGTGTGTTTCTTGTACTCAGCAATGCGAACTTTCAATGGCCTCTTAGTTTCACCCCGCACTCGCAGGGTATCCGGTAAATGCAATTCTTGGAATCGCAGTCTGCGTTTTATGGCCTGGTTTTCGTGAGGCTGCTACGGATAGTGTTCCAAGATCTGAATCAGGTCCAGATACTTGGATCCAATCCTTCTTATCCTTTCCGATAATCCTCTGATGTAGGAGTGTACAAATACTGGTTGTGGCGTCTTCTCTTGTGGAGCTCTTGCTGCCTTCTAGCTGAAGCCTGTTCTACAATCACTCTGGAGTAACCATTCCGTTGGAGGTCATTTTTGATGATGCCTAGTTCCTTTTCGAAACCTTCCTTTGTATTACAGAGCCCAAAAGCACGGTCTAGTAAAGTCCTGATGATTCCTCTCTTAGTAGATTGATGGTGGTTGGATTTCTGGTTCAGATACTGTCCTGTGTGAGTGGGTTTTCGATATACAGATGTTTCCCATTTAGTGTCGGTCCACTTTACCAATACGTCTGAGAAAGGCAATTCGTTGTGGACTTCCTTCTCTATTGTGAAAGTGATGGAAGGACTTACGTTGTTGATGTGATTCAGGAAAGTGTCTAGTTCTGCATTCCCATAGTTTCATATTATGAAGGTGTTGTCTTCGTATCTCAACCAGACTCGGGGTTTTTTGTGAACCGGTAAAAGTGACGATCCCATTGGCAGTCCCTTATCTTGCGTAAAGAATTCGTCTTTCAGTTGGAAGTAGCAGTTTCGTACACAGCATCCTAGTAATTCTATGATTACTTGTATCGGTGAGTTTGTTCTATCTTTCAGGTCCCCATCTTCGGATAGCTTCTCCTGTATGATTTGAAGTGCTTTTTGGACAAGGACCGTTGGTGTAGAGGCTTCCACGTCGAAACTGATTAGTTGATCATGCTCTTTGACTTTGATTGCCCCTAGTAGTTCAACAAAATGCCTTGAATTTTCTACAAAAGATGATGTTTTTCCTTGCAGTGGTTTAATTATTGGTAATAAAAATCTGGACAAGTTCTGAGTGGTTTAATCTTTGGAGCTAATGATCGGTCTGAGCGGAACATCTTTTTTGTGGATTTTTGTTAGTCCATACAAGTGAGGGGGCTTACTGTGGTGCGGTGATTTCTCTTTTCCGAAAAATAGACTTTATGTTTTTTCAACATCTGGTACAACGTAAATAGTCACTCCTCATAACTTTCGAATAGAACAAGATATCAAGGTCGGACAAAATTACAAAATTCACGTAAATACGTGATTTCTGATGGCAATAGTGTTGCATCACTTGTTGCCAAGTGGGTTCTACCATTTTTTTCAAATGGAGTCTTGTGATAACTCGTTTGAATCGTAATCAATACTTCTTTATTTTTTGAAATCGAATCACTCGTTCATGAGTAATTAGCAGTTGTAGTCCTAGAAATGGTCTTGACTCATCTCTTTTTGTTATTGGCTCTTCTCAATACAAACATGTAACAGCCAAAACAAACAAACATCTGTATCTATTTTCTTGACCGTGACCACAAAGAGTCTATAAAAAGATTTCATACTACTTGGAACTCTAATTGTTCACTACTGGGAATGAAAATGTGAATCCAGTACTTATGTAAATTTTTTTGTTACAGGTACTCCTTGCCGAGTTGAAGGAAACTGAATATTATTATGCAGTGAAATGTTTGAAAAAGGATGTCGTCTTAGAGGATGATGACGTCGAATGTACACTGATCGAAAGAAAAGTTTTGGCGCTGGGCACGAAACATCCGTACCTGTGTCATCTGTTGTGTACCTTCCAAACCGAGGTAAAATTACACCGCCCCTTCAATTTACTAATGTCTACTACATGATAAAATTAATGACTAATTTTGATATATAAATGATGATTTCATCAAAGCCGTACATGGACTTATCAACTTCGTATACAAAGGTCACTTTCCAAGAAAAGGAAAGTTTTTCCTGTTTCACTCTCATTTTCTTGTATTGCGGTTGGTTAGACCAGATCCAAGCCGTACTTAGTATCTGAATTCATGGAAGCTTTTTGGCAAATTACCCTCAAACTTGGATTAATTGTAAGAAAATTAATATTTTGAAATGCAATATCGTGTTAACTTTCCATACAGTAGGATCTGGTAAATGTCTGACGGAAACCTACACTCCAGGTTAATACTTTGATATTTAATTATATTTTTTCATAGGCCTCTTTAATAACACTTCCAAAATACAAATCATGAAATTATAAAACAACAATAAATATTAATTGGCGCTCCTGCAGCACCACATCATCTGAAGATCCTGTTCTGCCAGTGTCCTCTCTCTCATAAAACAAAATACATCGCCAGAACACTTCGTGACACGACTATCGTCAAACTTAAACCAGTGCGTTTCGTCTTTGACCAAGGCGTAATAATGACAAAATTCAACGCCAGAACCACAGTGAACAATGACTGCATGAATATTATAATAATGGTCTGCTAGATTGAAGTGTTCATCTATTTCGAACCTTCGTAAGAGTTTGGTGCTTCCGTCAGAGGTTGAGTCATGTTTGAAGATTATCAGTGTTATTATTAGATTGACTGGTGCCTCAGCTATACTTGTTTCCTTATAACAGTCAATTAGTTTGGCGTATGTTTGGCAATACAGTCGATCATCATCTTTTGATAGTTCCATTTCCAGATGATTTAACAATACGCTTTGCACGGATTGATTATTAGTCATATCAGGAAACCCTAGTTGAAGTTCCAGAAATTCACATATGTTTTTGCCACCTCTTGAACATTTACTACAAAGTAAACAAGTGAGGATTTTTCCAGCAAAAGATTTGCAAATACAAGACGAGATAGACTGTACGGAATTATTCGATCCAGAGCGGTCAGGAGTATTGATTCTGCTATTGTTTTGCTCACGAAGAGTATTCAACAAGAACCCCAAGAATTCGAAACAATCCTCTTGAAGATGATCACTCGATGATCGAAACACGTGTTGAGGTGTTGAAATAACGGTTTGATGTTGGGAAAAAACTCCAGTAGGTAATATTAAGCCATTCCTGGTAATAATAATATGAACCCATAGTAAATCACCAATATCGTAGTTAATGCATTTGAAACAAGGGAAGCACCAACTCGGGAACTGCAACCGTAACCACATCGCCTTCGATAATGTACACCGCAGTAGTAGACAAAACGTCTGGCATAAAAACCTGCGAACAACGGTAAAAATAGAACGGCAAATGTTTTCACACACTTATTTTTGGCCGTCAAAGTTTACATTCTTTGACTCGTTTCAGTAATATTTCTGTTGAAACTGCTCCTTCAACTTGGAGGTGGTCAAAACAGTTTAGCAGTGTTCCAGGTCTATCTGCATTGGCACAACATTGAACCTGATATTTTCAGAAATTACGAGGCAAGAAAATATCTTCTCCATGGCATTTTGACAACTTTGTATATCATCACGATCAATCGAAATGGGAATAAAATATCCCCCGTTCCTAGTTCCACGGTTATTGACTCCTTTTTGTCCCCAGCGATAGAAACACTAATTTAATGCCGATAAATCCAACGAATTCGCCAGAAAACATAATGCCGAATGAATTATTTGTTTCAGTCGCATCTGTTCTTCGTTATGGAGTACCTGAACGGCGGCGATTTAATGTTTCATATCCAGGCGTCTGGCCGCTTTCCGGAACATCAAGCCAGATTTTACGGAGCCGAGATCGTTTCGGGCCTGAAATTTCTACACAACAAAGGAATCGTTTACAGGTACATAAATTATGTGTTTGTTGTTGTGGGAGCGAATATCGTTTGTCGTTACATGTTCAACCAATTCCTGTACGATAAAATATGTTAGTCTCCGGAGAATTGAATAAGGTATCCGTCACAGTCGAATTTATTTTTAGATGAATGTGTAAACTGCTGGTTGAATATACAGTATTTTCATTCAAAAGTAATGTGATTGATAATGGATGTGTGCCTGAATACATTTCAAAGAATTTTTTGTCAGTATTTTCATTTAAAAGTGATGTGACTGATAATGGGTATGGGCCTAGATAGCATAGAAATTTGTTCAGTTTCTTACTTTCCCATCAATATTTATGAAGATGTGTAGATCATGATCCATGTGAAACAAATTTCTAATATATAAATTGTAAATTACAGAAATATCACTGTTTTCCATTCAGCTGGTACTCTAAACATTCGCAACAGGAACCCTACACAACGTAATATATGGAAGAGTTTTGATATAAAATTTCACTTGCAACGGAAACTTTCAATTTCATGTGGACTTTTGATAGTTTCATCCGAAAAGTTATCTAAAAAGGTATCTGTATCTGTAGAGTGTAGGCCCACAGCACTTAGGCCACATGTGACCCATTGTACATCCTCCCAAGGAAGTGCCCTCCTAGGTTATCGGCCATCCTGTCCTTTCCAGGAAGGTGGACAGGTCTCTGGAAGACATCTCCTTTATATCGGCAGGTGAAGGCCAAACACCGCCGAACACACACTCTCTTATTGACGATAACTCCGAACACTCGCATAGGACATGCCTGACAGTTCCATCTTCTTGTTCACACATCCTGCATAGAGGTGTGTCCACTAGACCCATATTGTGGAGGTGTTTCCTCAGTTGACAGTGGCCAGTCAGAAATCCTACTGTTGAGCATAGAATTTTCCTCGTCATCGCCAGATATTTCTTCGGCGCCAGCTTCACAGGGTCGCTCAGGGAGATCCTGGCAAAATTGCATCGTTTAATTTCATCCCTTCTCTTTAGGGATTGATCATGGGTGTGACATTTGGCTAGTTCCGCAATTGTCGAAGTCATCAGGCTGTAGGCGCCACTGGGTCCTTAAATTCTTTGTGCAGCTGCTTCCTTGGCTAAAGAGTCAGCAATACGATTACCTTTACTCCTGTCGTGCTACCTTTACTCCTGTCGTGCCCTTCAACCCACCTCAGGATAATGTTATTATCTACCAAAGATTGAGCTAAATCTTGGTAGCACTCTTGTACTAGTCCTGAGGTACCACTTTGTCTGTTCAAGGCTAATAGGGATTGTCTGCTATCAGTGCAGATTATCATGTTTTTGTCAGAAATTCCTTTCCTGGTTATTTCTTTTGTGGCGATTGAGATAACATCTAGTTCTGTTTGGACCACGCTGGTATTTTTTCCCATTTCCCACACAATCTTTAGACTTAGTACTTTCCACTCCTCAACTGGAGTACACTCCACATCCTGAGTCTTCTTCGGATTTGGAGCCGTCTGTATATATGCGTATTGCATTTGTAGCATCTGACTCAGTGTTCTTTTCATTTGTATTTTATAGAGTTTATTAAACACAGACCTGGGTTCAATTGCATCACTGGTTGTCTGCAGCAGAGGTTTTGCAGCAAGCGCTCCTCACCATAGGCTCAGCCTCAATTGTCCCATTCCTACTTCGAGGTTTACACCAGCCGTGCGCAATCGTAACATGGTCATTAACGCAACCTCCTCAACGTACAGGTCAAGGGGGGTCAGGCCAGTAATGGTCTGACTATCTGAAAAGGTATTCAAGAAGATCTTACCTGTACTGACAGAAGGTAATACCTCTGCTGGGGAAGTGAATGTCTTCTGACAGACGTTATCCAGAGCCTACTGTGTAGGTGTTGCAAATTTTATTTCAATATATTTAATTTCTCCTTGTATGTATCTCTCCTCGATAGTTTTCATTTTTGATTTCTGGAAGACTAGTAACTTTAAAGAAATGTTCACTCAATTCTTAAAAAAATCTACAAATCTATGTCACGGGAAGCGAGAATTATACTCATTCTCAATAACCTAGAAGTCTATCCGGAAATTGTGACTTATATACATTTTCACATATTACGTTTTGTAGCGTCCCTGCCTGAGTCATCAATTTCAAATCTATTACGAATGTTTGAAGAACAATAGTGATTGAGAAGTGATTTCAGTGATTTCCTAAAAATTAATTTTGTCTTCCAATAACTTTGATAATCTAACACTCAAGAGTGTTTCTGATGAAGTTTTTTTCAACACCAAATCGTTTTCAACACCTCGACACGTGTTTCGTTCACCAAGAGATCATCTTCAAGAGAAAGATTAAACTGGAACAACTTGCAAAGCTAACACTATTTATACTATGCGGGTATACCACACATACAGGTATACCACACCTTTGGTATCTTAAATTAATTTTACAATTTGCCTTATTTATCAATTTCATAATACGTCTAGTCTAATCTAATCTAATATTTAAGTGTTAGGTATAGCTTATATAAAACCATTTTCAAGCAAAGTGGCTCACTAAGGAATTTGAAAGCTTATATATTGCGAAACCAGGTTTTAATATAAAAAAAACTCTTTAGAGTTACAACATACAAAAAACATCGTTCTGCAAGAAGGTGAAATTTTGTTTTTTTTTTTATTTTAGCTTTTCATTTCCTTGCGTCCCAATTCCCAATAATAACGAAACCGATGAATTCGTTTCTCTTACTAATTTGTGTATGAAAAAGAATCGGTTCCAGGTAGAAGGTTGCTTTTATGAACAACAGGAAGGAACGGCCATGGGTAACCCCTTGTTCCCCTACCTGGCAGACCTGTTCATGAGCAGATTCGAAATGGAAACCAAAGAAAAGTCAAAGTATCTTCCTAGGATTTGGCTAAAGTATGTGGATGATATTTTCGTGATATTCGGTACTAAAAAATCGAATATTGATGACTTTGTTTCCTTTTTAAATAATAGATGTCCATCAATAAAATTCACGTATGAGTTAGAAAATGAAGGACAACTACCATTACTTGACGTTTTGGTAATGAGGAACCAATATGGAGGGTTAGAATACGATATATTTAGAAAAAAAACGAGCATATTCCTGACAGTTCACATCACTATAGACAGCACAAACGTGCTGTCACATCACTGTGGACAGCACAAACGTGCTGTCCATAGAGATGTGAACAATACAGGAAATAGCAGCCACTAACGGTTTCTCGAGGGGTATTGTAGATGACATAACAAGGAAGAAGAAGTTTAGGTTAAGAATGAACGAAATCTCGACTTTCAGAAAGGACAAAAATCAAGATAAATATATCTCAGTTCCATACACGAAGAACTTTGGAAATATTTACAAGGAACTAGGTATGAAGATGGTTTTTAAAACAAGACATACACTACAGAGCCGTTTGGAAAGTCCAAAGCAAAGTTCAGAAGTCAGAAAAGTCTGGAATTTACGAAATTGAATGTAAGGACTGCGATGCAGAAGATTACGGACAGACAAAAAGATATATTAAAGTAAAATATAAGGAACACTTAACACACTTAAAATATGAAAAACCTGAAAAATCAGCAGTTGCCCATCATATTTTGCAACAAAAACCATTCATTAAGATAAGTTAGACAAGTTAACAACAACAGGCAACCATATGCCTATGAGAGTGTAGAAATAAGTAAACATAATAATATTATCAATAACGATGACGGACCAATACCAATACCAATAGCATACTGTATAGCTTGTTAAAATAATATTATTAGATTCACTGACTATTACATAAGGACACATTGTAAAAATAAATTTAGGACAAGTAGATAGGCAAATGTGAAATAAATTTTTATATAGCTTGAAAATGGTTTTATATACAGCTTTAACATTTGAATATTAGATTAGATTAGATTAGACGTATTGTAAAATTAATAGAAAAGGCAAATTGTAAAATTAATTTGAGACACCAAAGGTGTGGTATACCTGTATGTGTGGTACACCTGTATGGTATACCTGTATGGTATACTCGTACAGTAAAATAGGCTTAGCTTTTTTCCATTCAAAGATGATGAAACTTGCTTATTCGGGAATAACTTGATCGATGAAAACCATACCAACAGTAGCGTTGGAGATTCTCTTGAATCTAGTACCTTCACCTCAATATCAATATAATGAATGTATTTTGACATTCCATTTTTCCACTTTTCATTTTATACTGTTTGTAAGACCATCTGAACACTCAGTGGAAAACCAAAGCTTTGAGTTTTCTTCGATAGTTTCTAGAAATATGATTCCGAACAGGTGAGATTTAGTGCATTGAATCCTAGGGTAAGGTCCCAGAACATTTGCCAATCTGATTCATTTATACAGTGGCAATTTATGTTCGATAGTGATTGTGAGTATTTTTGTTAATTCATCCCTATTTAAACTCGTAAACTTTAATTGATATGCTTGAAGTGTCTTCTATCCCATTGTAAATAACTTGTTCTACAGTGGTAAGTGTTAAAAAGGGATTCAGTATTTCTGTAGATGGCGCCTGAATAAGAGCTTTCAATTTCGTAACCCTTTTTAGCACTTTTGATTGGATTTATCTAAAACATCAATACCCGACATTCGCTTTTGCCTCTGCAAATCTATAAGAGTTATCATCAATTAAGTTAGATAAAAAAGTTTATGGGAATATCCCTAAAATTACTAGAGATATTTAAAATTTGGAAAAAGGAACCCAAAGAACAGAAGTTTCCTAGGAAAACCAGTAGCACCAGTAATTTTATTCAAGCAGTGAAAATACGGCTAAAAACATGTTTGGCTCACGCATGCGACGTCTGATTCGGATGTTTCTATAAACAAAAAAAAAAAGGTTTTAACCTATCAAAAGTTTAAAAAATCCATACTTGACAATAGTTGAATGAACGATAAATAATCCGCCTGCAGAAATTTGTATCACAAATTTTCCTATCAATTATGCTATTTCCTACAAGTTGATAGTTTACATGTGAAACATTGATAATTTTCAAAGAGTGTGATGTTTTCCTCATTTGGAGCCATTTTTTGAAATCTTTAGAAATGATATTTGTGGAAATATAAAAAAAAAACAGTACTCTTCATGATTATTCAGTTACGTTGAAAAACATGTAAAGTATTGATTACTTTCAAATATTCCGATTGTTTTGTTATTCTGTTGAATACATGTTTATTTCCCAAAAAAATATTCTGCATTGCGTTAAAACTAATTTGTTAATTAACTATTTATTTTTGTCAGGGATGATCAAGAAACCATTTCTTTGCAAGATATTCTTTCAATTGTTTCATTTGTTTGATAAATCAAATTTATATTATTTATGAATGAACTTTTCGATGATGAACGAAGTATTATAATAATTTTTTTAGGGAAGAAGGCAATTGAAATGTAGAAAAAAAAATTTTTTTCTTGAAAATGATACAAGTTTATTTTTAATTATTTTTCGATTTTACAAAGTGGAGTTTTCAAAACAACTTGTTTATTGAAGAACAAATAAAAAAAGATT
>NW_019294444.1:0-25634 GCF_000500325.1 Leptinotarsa decemlineata | reverse complement strand
ATCAGTTGCTGATTCTACGTCATCTGTTGCATAGAAGTTGTCCCACTTTTCATTAATATTTCATTAATAATGATATTATTTCATCAATATGTCGAATGAATAATCATAAGTCACATTGGATCAGGCACGGAACTCTAATGGAAATTATTTGCAGGATTTTCATGAGAGAGTTCACTAAAACCTCAATACTTATTTCAATATAATAGCTCTTCTGGCGTGTCTGAAAGTAGTAGGAAAATACTTCATTAAGAAAGTTAGCCGGAGGCACCCATTGAAGGATTGAATCATTTAACGTACTAAACTTTTATTTATTTCACCCACCGTTTTGAATTTCTATCAGTTCTCTTGATGATAAAACGTTTCATGTTGACTTTTTGATAGCGTAATGCGTCTTGTGAAAGAAATTGTGTTGAGAATTCCATGTGTATGAAAATACCACCTATATGTTGATCGCAGACAACTATCACAAGTATTGTACCAGCATACTACAAAATTGGCATCCACAGTCTGGTAACATTCCTACAAACAAAGTAGAAAATTGATGAACAATCGAAGAATTTCAGACTCAGAAATCTTGCACAAGAAGATAATGATCCAATAATGAACATGAAAGCAGCTTTTCAACTTATTCATATATTTCAGTAGATATATGTCTACAAAATTATGGAAAATGAGCAATCTATTATTCATGAAATTTGTTGATGTGTTTGAAGGCAATGCTTTCAAACACATCAACAAAATCAAGCATTCAAGCAATGCTAAAAGCAATGCTTTTCAAAGGCAAAACAAATTATTTGAAGATTTGAAGAGATTGCTTGCAACCGACATAAATAAAATCTGATTCACCAGAAAAGGTCAGTAATGAGCCATTTCCGTCGTGATATGGAACATGTTGAGATTTCCAACTTTTGAGACCAAGCTATTTTATTATACAGGGTGGGTCAACTTGATTCCTTCGGTCCATTGCTATCAGGGAAAACAATTTTTCGAATTGCGAAAGTCATGTCGATGAATACTATCTTTCAAAATTGCCTTCTCGCATACTGGGTGATTCAGCCGAGCGTGGTCAACCAAAGTTTTATTTTTTTAATGAATACCTACGTCATTCAATTTCATTTTTTTCCCTTCTAAGGAATCTTTGTTTTTGAATTTCCATTGCGGCATTGCTGTTATTCCAGAGAAACCTATTTTGCAGACAATAATTTTTTAATTCCCAAAACCCAGACCATTTGCACCATATCTTACAATACATAATTCATAACGAAAATGATTCAATCTACTCGCGAAAAAAAAGTTCAACACATGGTGTTATCGACAAATTCCGAGATTTATTTTTTGATGATAGTCATGGATAACTGGGGTTTTAAGGAAAAAGAAGAATAAATATTCTTCAGGTTTTTTACTCATTTCTTACCGTTGAAACCACTGATAATCATCACGAGATGGTTTGAAAACTTTTTACTGGCGATTAGTTTGGATATTCGAAAAACAAATTTGAGTAAGTGAACGTAAGAAATTTTTTTTGTGGATACAACAATTACTAAATCTTGGTATAATTTGTATAATATCAATATTCCGTATAGTATACCTCAGATGAAAAATGTAGTTGAATTTCGAAACATTTCATACAAATGAAAAATTTGAATTATGTCTGTGTGAAAATAAATGAAACTTGACCGGTTTTACCGACACCCTATATATTGTATCCGAATATTGAGATTCCAGAAATTATCGGGGTGATGTTGATTAAGTATTCGTAAAAAATACACTTCACTGCTGTAGACATGTGGGTGGTGAATTAAAACCAAATTGTCTGCAAAATAGGTTTTTCTGCAATAACTTGGCAATGCCGCAATGGAAATTCGGAAACAAAATTTTTTGAGAAAAAAATAAAGGGATCGAATGACGGTATGGGGAATGACGATGAGGGTATTCCATTGCAAAAATTTAACTTTGGTTGGCTTCTCACGGCTGAATCACCCAGTATGTGAGAAAATAATTTTGAAAGATAGTATTTATCGATATGACTGCGAAAAAATTAAGCACTTCGAAAAATTGTTTTCGCTGATAGCAATGGACCGAGGGAATCTTTTTGACTCAGCATGTATTCAAATAACACCCTATTGTGGAGTTTTCACATATAATAATATTTCCAGTAATAACTTACTCAATTTTCACATAATTTCTCTCATATATTCTTGTAATTTAAAAATAATGAAATCTACCATCTGCGTATATTTCAACATACTGTTATATACTGTTATAGGTCTTGTCTTGGGTATTGGGTCTTCGTTAAAAATACCATAGTAACATCAGTTTCTTGTAAGATATGGAAAATGAGACTGATTGATAATACGTGAATAATTGAATAATTATTATCCGTTAATTTGGATGAATTCATATTTGAGGCATATTATTAGCGACCATTTTTTTTTGTCAGATTATTTGACAGTCTACTGGAGTTCCTATCAATTATGTTTCAGTGAGTTCCAGAATCATTTTTGTTCTTTACCGATGGATTTCAGTGTCTCCATGAATCGCAACAATCCGATTCATCGATTGGAATCTTCTGATGTATTGAATATTGGTTTGATATGTTCTTTTCGAATTTGATCACAAGACAATGTATTTCCTAAATCAAATATTCATATATCGCATGGGTTGCCTTTTCACACTTCCAAGGATGTAATTTTTTGCAAATATAGTATTGCGGTAGAATTCGTTGTCGTCGTTTTGATATATAGTATAACTGTTTTTTCAACAAATATATTCTCCAAGGAATAATAGTCTCAAATTGACATCTTGTGGGAACCTGAATCGCTTATTGGTGGTGATATTTAAGAGAAAAGAAAAGTATGAGGTGAATTTCAAAAATATAAGTAATTTTTTTTTGTTTCATTACTAAATTTTCATTCTAATCATATCTTCAGACTTGAGTGTGTTATATAAAATCACTGAAGATGGTAGTTGCTTCTGCTTCAGTTTTCTTCAGATTCACATGAGTTCCTTATAAAGATCAATTGATGGCATTATGCTTGGATGCATAGTACTATTGAATTGGATACTGCATACAAGTTCATGATCTACATCAGGTAATCTACAGCGGTAGTTGAATTCTCTCTTTGCGTTGATTGATTTAGTATATTGATGAACAGCTAACTTTTCACAAGTATCATTGAATGTGTTCATGGAGTCAACTGATGAAGTGTTGGGCTTTTTGATATGCATTTCGATTCTCCTGAAGTTTTTCAATTTAGCTATCTCGATGAGAGTAGTCTTTTTCCATTCGTTTAAGATGTGGTGTGATTTCGAGTTTACTTGTCTACTTCTTTCTTCAGTCAGTACCAAAGTTTTGAATAATTTGACGTATCATGAAGATAATCTGCATTATTGCGAGACAAAATTTTAAAAATTATCATAGAGGGTAACGTATGGATCTACTATTTTTCTGTTCAGCAGGTTATATTCCTCGAATATTTGAACAATACCAGTTTCAACCTTTGGTGCTTTTTTTCTGATAGGGGTTTGTTCGTTCGATATCAATCAATATACATAAGAATATCACTGAGGCAAAATTCTTGTTCTAGCAGAGGTGTTAGCAATTGTCAAAAATCATCAATGACAGTGTTCCATCATCTTTGATACAATATGGAACGGAAAAAACTGATACTTGAACGAAATAATGGATATCTCATACCTGTAAATACAGTGTTTCCGCAAAGTATGGAATAAATTCGATGTTTTTGAAACAAATCGATTTTTAATTTTGATATTCTACATTTTACAACAAAATTTCATTAAANTCTGAGCGCACATCTTTCAAATTCTGTCCGTTAGACCACAAGTAATTTTTCCTTTTCGGAATTAGCTCGTTACGGATTATCTTAAACTGACACCAAATACAGGGTGTTGCATTCAAGAAAATTACCGATGACGTCATCACATTAATATGGATCACCCTGTATAATGAAATTTTGTTGTAGAATGTAGCATATTAAAATCAAAAATCGACGTCTTTCAGATTTTTGTAAAACGACCTTTGGTTTTGGAAATATCAAATTTATTCCATTCTTTGCGGACACACTTTATAATCAAAATATTGTTGAGACTTGCATACAAATGAAGGGTACCCAAAAAAAGGTAAGGAAGAGGCGGCTAATTTGGAATTTGATAATTTTTATGAAAATTTGTTTGAAATTCGGAGGGCTCACAAATTTTACTGTTTTGATTTTCAAATTTCTAGTCATTTTGTTATATATTTTGAAGTATCAGAACTTCATTCGATTCATTTATGGATGGATTGAAAAATTAGACTGAATACATTCCTACATTCCTAAGGTTAACAGAAATTATTAGGCATGATCTATAAAATCTAATTAACTCGGGCTAAATCTTCACTCTTCAAAATCAGGACATTGAGAAATGTATGTAAACGAATGAATAGTCATATTAGTAATTTGATATTCCCGCCGATTCTCATGAATGTCTTGAGATTTTGATGATGATAGTCATAATAATAGTCGGCTTCATTCACCGACATGAGTGAAAAACTTCGAAATAACAAATGAAAGTACATAGATGAAAAATGTCGAAAAACTATATAACCCATAGTTATGAGTCATACTCATTAAAATAGGAATAACAATTAGATAGGAAATGAAAAAAAAACACAAACACTAATTACAGTATCGAATCTCAAAAACAGAAAGAACGTTGACGGTATCCAAATAAACTAGTCGTTGAGATAAGGTGATATGTCTGAATTCACTGGAAAGTGCATTATAGAAAAATGTAGTTATAAGTATATGAAACTATATATGAGTAAAGCAAGGTGTTAGTGTTTTGGGAATAATAAATTAATCAAAATTAGTCAAATAATCTGAAAAAACCATTCGTTCAGGCCAGTCTCAACTCCTTACACTATAGGTTAATGGACTGACATCTATCAGGAAACAACTACTTCCCTGGCTAATATCATGAAGGGCGGTGGATTATATCCGTTGGATTCAGCCTAGTTCGAGGAATGATACTCTGAAGGAATTTGATTCTCAATTATCGGAAATCATCGACTTCATGTTGATGATAGACACTACCTTGCGCTGACGAGTGGCTAAACAGCCCTAAACCGGTCTGCAAGTGTGTTCCTGTAATTGAAATTCTATTGCGGCAGTTGTATCGCCCACAGCATACACAGGCTTAACTTCAGTGAAGAATCTTACACTGACACCTGTCGGATATAATCCAACGCCCTTCATGATATTAGCCAGGGAGTAGTTGTTTTCTGAGAGGTATCAGTTCATTGAACTACAGTGTAGGAAGTTGAGACTGGCCTGAACGAATGGTTCTTTTAGATAATTTGATTTATAGCTAGTCATCAAGTATGCCCACTGCCACTGACTACACGTTTTTAAGGTTCCTTGAATTGAAACAATAGCTGGAGATTGACTGACTTTAATTTTCTTTGCACTTATTTTCGTTATTACTTATTACATACAAGTATAATCCATGGACAAAGCATCTAGGTACAGTAAGTAGCAGAAATAACAACATTCATGACATCTCCTTTCTTCATATATAACAAAAGTAACTGAACAAGTTCAGAAATATATTATTCATTCAAATAAAATTAAAACATACTTGATCATATATTTTTTTTTCATCAAGATTAACCAAGCCCACAAAATAAGTTATTATTAATATTTCAATTTGTCAGGTTTTTTATTCTTCGACCAAACATTGTTTTCTCGGGTACTTCATTAAAGAAGATATAAGATGAGATCATTTCCAAATCGTCATCAGAATCAAAATTATCAACATCAATATTATTTCTACTATTGACTTCTATCTTTTCTGCATTATCTTCACTTTCCATCAGCAAAGTTTCGAGTAACTTACGGTTACGTGTTACTGAAGTGCCATCATCTCTTTGGATCACATAAGAGCGTTCCCTAGGTTTGTCGACTACTTTGCCAAATTTCCAAGTTGAATTTAATTCATCTTGAAATCTTATCCCACAAAATAAGTTATTATTAATATTTCAATTTGTCAGGTTTTTTATTCTTCGACCAAACATTGTTTTCTCGGGTACTTCATTAAAGAAGATATCAGATGAGGTCATTTCCAAATCGTCATCAGAATCAAAATTATCAACATCAATTTTATTTCTACTATTGACTTCTATCTTTTCTGCATTATCTTCACTTTCCATCAGCAAAGTTTCGAGAAACTTACGGTTACGTGTTACTGAAGTGCCATCATCTCTTTGGATTACATAAGAGCGTTCCCTAGGTTTGTCGACTACTTTGCCAAATTTCCAAGTTGAATTTAATTCATCTTGAAATCTTAGATTCTCATTTATTTCGATAGGTTTTAAGAATTTGGCATTTTTGTTGTGATATTCTGCTTGTTTCTTTTGACTTGATTTTATTTGGTTATTAAATTTAGTGAAATTGACAACTTTTGGTTTCAAATAAGTTTCAGTAGTAGGTAGAATATCTCTCAAATTTCTAAACATTAATAATTGAGCTGGTGAAAAACCACTTTCTAATGGGGTATTTCTGTACATAAGAAGTATTGAATCTGAATATTTTGTATCTTCTATGGCTTTATACAACATTTTTTTAACAGTTTGTTTTTGTCTTTCTACTATCCAATTCGATTGAGGGTAGTTAGGACTGGAAGTGATATGATCAAAACTGTATTTAACGGAAAATGCAACGAATCGAGCCTATTTAAATTGCCGTCCATTGTCTGAAATCATTATTGCTGGCATACCTAAGCGACTAAATATTGCTTTAAGATGTTTAATAACCGTTTGCGAGTGAGCATTTTGATGGCAATTCCAGCCATTTAGTATAATAATCAGTAACGAGCAGATACATAGTTTCCCCTAAATACAAAATATCACACACGATTTTATACTACGGTATTGTTGGTATTTCATGATACATTAAGAGCTGTTTTTGTTGGTTACAACTATACTTCAAACAAATTCTACAATTTGAAATAACATCTTGTATATTTTTGAAAATGTCGGGCCAGTAGAAACAATCTTCGGCACGATTTTTGAATTTGTGTATGCCAAAATGCCGGAAATAAACTTTTTCTGTGATATCACGTCTCATATCAGTAGGTATATTAAATTGTTGACCCTTGAACAATAACCCATTACTCTCAATAATTTCACTCCTGAACTTATACGGATTTCCAAAGGAACTTTGTTAATTTTAGATGGCCAACCTGATTTCAGAACACTTTTCAATAAATTCAATTCATAATAACTCAGTTTTGTCAACTAGTTCTCTATATTTTTTATCAGTCATTCAAAATTCATATCTATTACACAAATGTCCAAATCATCATCAAGAGTAACATCATTCCCACTTGTTTCCAAATATGATTGAGATACGGCATCTGCAATAAAAATATATTTTCCAGGTTTAAAACTATTCTGATATCAAATTTTTGTAGTTGCATCATTATCTTTTGTAATCTTGAAGGACATGATGTTAGAGGCTTTCTGAATACACCTAATAAAGGCTTATGATCACTTTCTACAACGAATGTTCCACCAAAAACAAATTCATGAAAACGTTCGCACCCAAATAGTATTGCATATAGCTCTCTTTCTATTTGGGTTGAATTTTTTTGTATTTCCATAAGGGCTTTTGAAGCGTAAGCACAGGGCAGATTATTTTGCAAAAGGCAAGCACTCAATCCATCTTTTGAAGCATCAACCGAGACTGTTACCGGTTTATTTATATCATGAAATTGCAACACAGGCAAACTAACAAATATTTTTTCAATCCATTGAACTATTTCGTATGTCTATCTGACCATTCAAACATTACATTCTTGTTGAGGAGTTCACGAAGTGGATAATTTTCATTAGATAAATTCGGCATAAATCTACCGACATATGTGATCATACCCAAAAATCTCTGCACATCATTTTTATTTTTTGGTAAAGGCATATCTCTTACAACTGCAATTTTATTTTCGTCTGTAAAATATCCATCTTTTGTCAGTTTATGTCCCATGAAATTTATTTCACTGAGTCCAAATCTACATTTTTCTCTATTGAAAGTTATTTTATTTATTATTTTTTCGAGCTATTTCAAAAACTTTTCCCAACCTTTCATCATATTCATCTTGATTTCTCACCCAAACAATTATATCATCTACATATATTTCGACACTCTCAAGATGGAAAATATTTTTAAAACGTTTATGGAAAACTTCTGGAGCTGATCGAAATCCATAAGGAAGCCTTAAAAACAAAATCTTCCAAAGGGTGTACTGAAGGTACAAAGTTTTGAACTTGCTTCATCCAACTGAATTTGCCAAAACCCATTATTGGCATCTAATGTACTGAAAATACAAGAGCCAGGCATTTTTGAAACAATTTGATCGATAGTAGGTAGTTGAAAATATTCACGCTTTATTGCACGGTTTAAGTAAGCTGGATCTAAGCAAAAACGTAATGAACCATTGTTTTTTCTTACAATAACTACTGAATTAACCCAATCTGTAGGACCATCAACTTTTTTAATAATCTTTCGTTTTTCTAAATCAACTAAAGTTTCCTGAAATTTTTTGAGAATCGGAATTGGAATTTTTCTAGGAGGATGGACAACTGGTATCGCATTTTCATTTGAGGTATTGTGATATTTTTTTTACGACAACCCAAACCAGTGAATCTATCTTTATAATTCGTTGAAAAATCTGTGTATGGATTTTGTGCAGATATCTGATCATGACTATTTACAACATCAATGCGTTTCAACAAATTCATTTCCACACATTTTTCTAAACATTGATAACCCATTTCAACTACAAGAAATTGCAATCTATAAGACTTGTTTTTGTATCGACAATCCAAAACACATTTTCCAAGAATTGGTAAAGAATTATTTGTATATGATTTCGAATGAATTTAGTTCATCATTATCAATAGTATTTGATTTATCTACTGATATCAGATTGACTTGAGCTCCACTGTCTAGTTTGAATTTGATTGATACATTATTTATTGACAGGGATGCAAACCATGATTCATGAGGCTTGTACATTTTACAATCTACAGACCCTATGAATAGACAATTTTCATTTTTACTACCTTCATCATTGTTTCCTTCCACCATATTCACATTTTTTTGCAAGCACATTTGTGCGCAATGATTCAAGTAGCCGCACTCACACTTTTTAACGTATGCCGCACACTGGTTTCTTCCATGAAAAGTTCCACACCGATACCAAGCTCTCTTTCCACGGTATGGTCCATTTTGTCTGTTGATGTGTCCGCTCTCTTGTTGTCCTTTGTTAGTAGAGTTAAAACTCCTACACTTTTTTAATGCCTGGACATAGAATCTGATGAACAGGAAGCCTGTGTAATGATATTAGACTGTTGTTTCAAATTTTCGACTGATATACAGAATTTCACGGCTTTTTCTAAATCCATCTCATCGTCTTGAAGTAATTTTTCTCGAAGACTTTGGTCTTGTAGTCCACAGGTGGAAATTGCTTTAATTAGACTTTCCTTCAAGTCGACAAACTCGCAAGAACGTGCTTTATTCTTGAGATCCGTCACAAATTGTTCCATTGTCTCGTTAGACATTCGCTTGCGCATAAAAAATGTATAACGTTCGTAGGATATATTTTTTTTGAGAAAAACATGTTTCTCGAACATTGCCAGTGAAGTTTTCATTTTGTTTTTTTCGGTGTTGTTCTCAAATGCAAAGGTATTGTAAATAACAAAACCTTCCTCACCTATGTAATGGAGAAGTTGGGCTATTTAAATTTTTTCATTCCTCTTTCCCATTTCCGAAGCAACTAAATATTTTTCAAATTTTTGTCTCTATAATTTCTAGTTTTTGGAGATATTTCCCGAAAAATCCATGGGAGCCATCCCTCTGAAGTCACTAATATTACTATTAAATACTACTTTTGATTACTGACTGCGCCATGTTGAGTTTCTTTGAATTGAAACAATAGCTGGAGATAAACTGACTTTAATTTTATTTGCACCCATTTTTGTTATCACTTTTTACATACAAGTACAATTCATGGACAAAGCATCTAGGTACAGTAAGTAGCAGAAATAACTACATTCATGACACACGTGATAATTCATAGTATTGGAATGAATCTGTGATTCAAATGTTACGTATCATTCAAAGGAATAATGAGGTTTTCTCTGAGTAATGACTTTATGAGTTATGACAAAAAGATGAAGTTGCCTGATATTGAACAGTCTGAGTCATCCAAACTCATCAAATTCAGTTGATAGATGATCGAACTTCTTGATAGCATAAAAAATCGTATGCAGTTGTTACGTAGGCGTTTTACGTCCGAACATATTGAAGGTGGCCCATAGACAATATCACAGTGAGATCCTTAATGATACTATCGACCGCAAAGCCACAGTTTGAGTTTAGACATCACTGAGTCTCTATTCCGATACAGCTTCGACAGATGGTACTGATTTGTTTATGGAATATAAATGGAATGAAGATCAGTATCTAACCATAATCCTGAATTTCCACTTTCATTTACTATAAGAAGTGTGTCATCACCAAGTCATACATTACTCAGAACTTCGACTTCAGCTATTTTGCATAATAATTGAAATTCACTCGTGATCATTTTGAAATTAGAACAACTGAGAGAGTTGAGGAATCTTCAACATCGTTATTGATATTTCGGACAGCGTTTCCCAGTTAATTATAGTGAAAGTTTGGTATAGCTTGGTGTCGTCAGCATAATGCTGTATGCTGACGAGGAAATATGTATCGATGTATCTCAAATCAACTGGTGAGGCATTTGAACATCTGCTTTTTCAGCGGTGCAGAAATTCTTCTTGTACATATTTGGTGGAAGTGTTTCCTTTATTTGTCACTAACCACTTTTTGTTTTGAAATGCATTGAATTTGGAATATAAACCCTTGATCTAACCTTAACCTGTCCTTAACCTAACCATTGAATGATTTCGTAACCATACTAATTTTTGACTCAAAATGCGTATTCATTTTCAGTATGTGCCTTGACCTTTTCCTTTTTATTTTTCCAATTGTAACATTCGGAGAGAGAAGGGAAGTTCCAATGCCCTCTTTTTATCTCTTCTTTCCTTTCGCATGCATTAATCAAATAACTGAAGTAAAATTAGGTTAATAGTATGTAGTTAATTTTCGTTTCATATCAATTCAATTAATATTTTGTATTTTCAGTACTGGATGTACAAGTTCAGGGATGTTAGCCAGGAGAATTACGATCCCAATAACAAAACTTTTCTGCAGACTAATTTTGCATCCATATCATCTATGATGTCATCTGTACCAACAGCTTTAACTACTGTGATAGTATCTGTTTTTGCCCACAAAATAGGTCTCAGATTACGTTTACTTGGTATCATGATAGCACTGTGTATATCTTTTATATCTGTCACGATATTGGTAAAGGTAAACACAGATTCATGTAAGTATATTTGTGTGATTTGCGAAATGAATATCTTTATATGAACATTATCAGTATGTGAGAATGATGTTAATTCAATATCTGATTTCTTGAATTGGAATCAGTAGTTTATTTTATACTACCGAATTTCAGTTTGTTGATTTGAAATTATTGCAAATCAATTTGTTTTGTAGATTGATTCTATTTTTTATAATTCCAACCTTCACTTTTGAAAATGACTTTGAGTGAAAGGGAAAGTGATTTGAATAATAGTGGACGAGTGCGTGTCACTAAAAGTCGTGAAATATTTATATTTCACATCTACTATAGCGAGTAGCGAGTGAAGCGAGTCGACGTGTTTTGTCTGTCTCCTCTATTTTATATTATCTTACATTATCGAGTCCTAAAGATATGGCTCCAACGATAAGCAACTCAAAAAGCAATGATGCTGAGGAAGTTAGGACGAATGCTGGTGAAGACATGAAAACATTTTTCGAAAAATTATTGATAAAACATACTAAAAACTTGGAGCAGCAAATTTCTGAGTTGAAAGAGGAAAAAAAATCCTCAGAGAATCTAATATCGATATGATTAAACTCCTCTCTAACTATGAAAGTAATCAAAAAGAGAAAATTCACGAAGCCAACGATACGATCTTTGATAATAGCGATTCAAATCCATCTTCGGAGAAAGTTATCAGTAAAGAAAGGGAACAACAAAAAAGTGTCGGAATTTCAACAATGGGAACAAAACCTAAGATTCAACATTTCACCAACCCTAAAAACAATAACAATATGCGATGACACAATGGCAGAAACTCATCAGTGATAGTGGGAACGAATAGTACCGCAGCGGCAGCAGATTTCACTGGTGCACCTAGGAGACTATGGCTGAACGTAGTAAAATGTTTGCCGGATTCTACAGAACAAGGGATAAAAACATACCTAGAAAATTAATCACCATGACACTCATTTAACGTCGAAAAATTAACTTCTCATGGCAGACTCAACTCTTATAGAGTAGAAGCTGACGTTGAACTTCAGGACTTACTATACTTCTTCCCATTGGCCGGAAGGAGTACTTGTTAAAAAGTTTACATTTCGTACGAAACATTCTGAAATTTACAACAAACGCGCTTTCTAAACAAGTAGGTACTGTAGTTTTTGACAATTTGAAAATCATTCATTTAATTTAAATATTCAATGCATTATAAATAAAACTAGTCAGCTTGAACTAGTCCTATCTGAAGAAAAACCAGATGTATTATGTATTTCTGAATCGTGGTGTAATAATTCCAATGTGAATACTGTTCAATTTCACGAATACAACCTCGCAACACATTTCACGCGACAAAACCATATACATGGTGGTAGCATAATATTTATCAAGAAAGAAATTGAATTCAAATCAGACATTTTTAAATAGCACTATTCATTTTTCTGAAGTTACGAAATTTCTTGGAACTTATATAGATAGTAGAATGAGTTGGGAAAATAATATTGATGCCATAAGCAGAAAAGTGAACACAGGTCACTATGCTATATTGCAATTGAAAAATATGTTCTATACCAAAATCAACTCATCAATGTATATTATGCTCTAATCTACTGTAACATATCGTATAACATCAACATCTGGGGATGCTCCAGTAACTCGAACAAAATATTTGTTTCCCAAAAAAGAATTATTCGACTCATTTTCAATCTGAATCGTGTCGACCATATTTTCAAAAATATAAAATTTTAACAGTTCCATGTATTTATGTTTTCAAATGTATGATGTTATTTATGCAACATGTTGAGATGTATCAGACAGTTTGTCATTGCCATGGTTACCCAACTAGAAGCGGAGACCTCATCAGAATTCCTGCACACAGCTCATCATTCTATGAAAAAAGCCCCTCATATAGAGGTATAAAGTTTTTCGATCATCTTCCCGCAAACCTGAGAGAGCAACGGAATAAAAATTTATTCAAATCATAATTGAAAGTATATTTGCAAGACAAATGTTACTACAGGATCAAAGAATTTCTTGATGCAAAATGAAGATTTGTTTGCTCATATAAATGTTATACATATTTTCATGATTAGATAAGTAGGGTATTATTTTAGTTTTAGGGTGTTGTTTCAACTTGTATGTTTCTTATACTCTGCTTTTATCTTTATTTTTATTTCTTTTATTGACTATTCCTATACAATGTATATTGTCTACACAGAAGTTGAGAAACTTGTGCGAGCTAAAGACTAACGAGGTCTTACCTTTTAACATGTGATTCCTAACACGGTTGCAGAATCATCCCAGCTTCAACCAGATAAATTCTTTCGAGAAAAATATCTGGTCGAGGCAGGAATCGAACTCACGATCTTCCGATCGTGAGTCGGGCTCACTACCACCGCGGGCACTACAACTGGCGTATCCTATATTATGCTGTATGTGATCTGTAAGGATTGAATAAAGATCATTATCATTATTATTAGGTATTGCGCACTGGCAAAATGCCAGTACTGTCAGGCTGAATAAAATAAGAGCAAATAATCAAATGTAGACCTAGAGCCATGAGTATTTTGGATATATAATTCGAATGAAAAGTGTTTGAGATTCAGAACTATCAGTTTCCTTCCAATACCGTCACTCTTTTTCAGAGACTCATACTTCTCGAAGAGAAACCCAGTTCATAAATTATCTCGATGCATATACTTCAGCTCATAAATTAATACTAGTTTTCCAGGTAACAGCTGTTTCAATTTCGAATGAGTAAATCCTACACCTATGAATCGATAATATGAAAGTACATAGCTTCCTTATATATTCTGTAGTCGGCTAATGGATCTTTGAGAACTCTGTTCAGTTTCCAACATATTCAAGAAATACTTCATTTTGAGATTTTCACCAAACAGTTTAACAAAATTGAAACACCTTTTTCGCCATACCAATGTCTTTTTCAGGTGTGTCTCTACTCCTGACGCCTGAGGAAGTAACTGTATGGCGAAAAACGTGTTGCTTTTCTATAAAACAGTTTAGGGGAAATATCACAATGAAGTTTTATGGATATTTGTTAAGTACCTATCGGCCGATTCCATAAAATATCTGTTAAAAATCTATTCTTCCGTTAACCAGCTGTCGCACCCCTACGAACGACAACCCTCAGAATATAGTTTCCAACATATTGTAGGTTGAATGTTACATATTTTCAGGTGGTGGATTTGGCAAAAACTTGATGAAAATCCATATTGAAATGATATTATCTTGCAGGAGTTTCACTTGAGAGTTCACACCGCTACACGTGTTTCAAAAAGAATAACTACTTCACGCGTGTTTGGAACTGAATAACTCAACCTATATGTAATTATTAATTCCTATCATGATAATTTCCACTACCTAACTGACATGTTATTCCCAATAACAAATATATTGTTCCAAATAGAATATCTATCATAAAAATGTTCAATTCGTGGATGGTAGCAGTAATCTTATTTATTTTTATGATCCCAATTATAAATAATATGTGAGGCATTTCAGATACATCATTTCTATTTATATTATTTAAAATGCATATTGAAATTTTCAAAAATATTTCACATACTACATCTCACTGGTAATAGTTCTTTACACATTTTCCTATAAATCACCTTTTTCTGAGGATTTTTGAGCACGTTCTCATTATATCTTGAAAAAAATGTTGTGACGGTAATTCAACAGTGGTATTTGGACAAAAGTGTTTTTTATTCATTTCATTTAAGTGATCATGAATTACCATGAAGTAAACAAGTCATAAATCACACATTTTGAAATGAAAGATATAAGGCTGATCGATGTTGAAGTATAATAACATTATTTTTACTGAATCGAGATATATCAGAGTGGCGGCTATTTGGGAATAATAAACAAATATTTTCAGTAACATGTTCCTGAAAAAATGATACTGATAAGATATGATTATTCGTTGTTTGGAACGAGATGTTTGCTGTTTTAATGGCGAGTACAATTGTCAGGACTTAACATAATGAAAATAAAATTGAAAAATATTCAAAGCTGATAAGATATGTCTTCAATTCATCTTCACTGAGTTGTGAAATGTTCAAATATACATCTCACTCACTGAAATAGTGTATATATTATTTCAAACAGTTTTCGTTTACACATTGAAAGATGAAACGTCCTTGATCATTAAATCGCACAGGTTTCGACTCTGAAAAGTTATTGTTCGTATAAGGATGATACCTACTAGATTTCCAGAAAAAAACTGATTTCAACCCATTTTTTCTTCAAATTGGTGATAAATTGTTGACTTCAAGCAAAACATTAAGAGGTTTGGACGAATTTTAAGTTTTACAGACAATTTTCAACATTTGTGAACTCACATTGAGGTCAATGTCTAACAATTTCTACTCACACATCCAGGTTTGAAAATGTCTCGTATCTTCATATCAATTTCATATCAATGACAACATTATTATTCAGGGACTTCGAATTTGAATCATCATGCATATTTGCATTGAAAATCTTCGGGGATATTCAATATGAGGAATGAGGCATTACATATCTCATCCAACTATATGGTTATATAGAAAAAAAAAATATGTGCAAAGACAAAAAAGACGATCCAACATGAAGGGGAGAAGATTTCACCTTGAACCGGATTTTTTTGAGGCTCAATAATATTCAAGTTCTTAAATTTCAACGTAAAATTTTTGGGATAACTCGTGGCTTACATACCTCAGAACATTATATCAAGATTTTATTCTAATTAAATAAAAACGAACATACTATTCAGATTTTCATTTTCGTCGGCTCCCAAGATACAAACCAGTAGTGTACCATGGACAACGTTGTCTTGTACCTTGAGCCGGTTTAAAAAAAAATCCAAAAAATAGTTGCTGTTCAACATTGAACTTCTTAAAGTCTAAATCAAAGACATGTATCCCTTTTTGTCTTCCTGACAATCCAGGGTGACACCTTGGTGTAAGGTAATGCAGAACGTTTTGAATATCACATCCAAAATGTTGGACCACTTGGGCCAGAAAATTTGTTGCTGGTGTGAATTCTCTTTAGATATTGCACCGTTAAACATGGACTTATAGCAGTTACTTCTGCAACATAAAAATGTATCCTTTTTTTCCCATTGAGACAGAAATTTCCTACTGACAAATCGAAAATTTGTACTCCTGTAGATTCATCCTGGCATTCTTCTGTGCTATCCATTTCATCAATATCTTCAACGTCTAACTGTTTTTTTAATGGCTTCAAGTTCTAGTTTTTCTGGTGTATCCGTAAGTATTCGGCATTTTCCTTTTTTTCTAGGGAGATAAATGTTTGTAATGTGAATGGAGTCTGATTTTTTGTGGATGGAGTCGTGTTTGATGGGGATGCAGCAGCGGAGGATGAATATCTGATGCAGTTATGGGAAGATTTGTTGCGGATGCGGATGCCAGCTGTGAATATGTGGATCCTTGTGATGTAGATGGTGTATCATATGGTCGATTAGTGACTGATGATCCCATGAACTCATGTTTTTTGAAAGATATTCCCGTTAAGAGGTCAAATACCAGACACTCTAAAACCGGATTGAATGTTTATTGGTGTGAATGCTAAAGGGTAGGCTATTCCCGATATTTCGACCACATCATAAATGAAAATAGGTTTTCCAGGGTGGCAACACATCCAGTCGGCGCATGCTGTATTGTAATATGTCTTGTATGGCCCAAATACGCTTCGGTCTAGAGGCTGGAGCTTGAGACTTGTGTGGTGAGGTAGCATGAGCATAACTATTCCATTTTCTATTGCAAAATTCTTCGCCTTGAGGATTATATGGCTCTCGTGATCATCTGGGATTAGGAGCACCTTATTATTTGAAGAACAGTTCACATGTTCAACAAAGTGGTGAAGATACTGCATAAAAATTGTTTTGTTGGACCAGCCGCTAGGGTGAGCAGAACCAATGGCACCAGTAGGCGCACCTTCAATCATGCAGTCCTTATAATTAACTCTTGGAAATATATATAAGGGTGGCACACTATTTCCTATAACACTTACGCATGCAATAAGAGTAAAATTAATGCCTCTCTCGCCTGAAGTTGCGCTTCCAACCTGCTTCACTCCTTTACAGGCTGAAATATTATTTATATTATTATCTGAAATCGGAAACAAAATTAATAATAGACTGAAAATTTCCTAAATATTTCAAAAACAAGAATGTATGAAAAATACGTAAAATTTACCTGACATATGAACGTTTTCTTGCAGGAGTTTCACTTGAGAGTTCACACCGCTACACGTGTTTCAAAAAGAATAACTACTTCACGCGTGTTTGGAACTGAATAACTCAACCTATATGTAATTATTAATTCCTATCATGATAATTTCCACTACCTAACTGACATGTTATCGAAATATAAACCAGATTATTTCTTACTTGAAATCCACACTAATCAGCAACTTCTGAATTAATTAATAGTATATTATCTAACCAGCAATAAATGTACTCATTACTCAAGAGAATGAAGTTTATCCGCGCGAGCGTACACCGTGAATCATCAAAGCCAGTAAAAACTATATCTCGTGAATAGAATACTATACTTTTTCATATGACATATTAGAAATAGTTGAAAATAAGATGACCAATATTTTTGTCATTTCATTCTATGTTAAATAATTTGAGACTTGAGTGGATACTCTTAACAACCTCCCTAGCGTTACTCCTCGGAGATCTATACTAATTAGCATGCGCTAAAGTTGATTGAGTTTCCAACCACTTTCATTTTGTAATCAATGTAGGAACTTCAGAATATCCTCAATACAACACAATATCTGATGAGGTATTTCCGTTTCACTTTTCAAATCCACGTTTTCATTTCCTTTTTTGTTAGAAATTATATGATTCATTACGAACTGTCAAATCAGTGATTGAGTTCTACATTGTGTAACATATTTTGAAATAGACAAATCCTCAAGGCTCACTTGCGATTGGAAATATTTGAAGTAAAACTCATGTGTCATCATCTATGAGTTGAGAATCTGGTCGAACCTGTAAAAACTGGATCATTTTGCCTACTTGCCCAGCAGGAATCGGTTACATAATTGATGCTTCTGTCAATGGTCAAGAAAAAAATGAATGAAATAATCAAATTCATTTGAATACTGAACAATTATTCCTGATTCTTTATTTTATTATTATTTTTGTTAGAAAAAAAAAGAGTTAAAAGCAATTGTTATAACGGTAGATAATAACAAAAACAAACAAACAAAATTCTCGTGAAATTCCAATTAGCTGTCACCAGTGTAATAACTACGTAAGATCCTTGTTTTGTCAACAGTGGAACATCTACGGGTTTTTATGTAAATATATTTGTCCCAGTGAAATAATACTCGACTGTCAATCCTTTGTAACCCTCTCGCTATTGCCGTGTTTGTTTCTCCACATCAAAAATTTGAAAGTTAGGCAATTCCGAAAAGGCTGTAGGGTTCGTGCCGATCGCACGAGGGCCATTCTTTTTGAAATCTGATCATTTGGTATATCTACTTATATCCTCTCTCATTATGTGATTCAAGAACTGAATTTATTCTTAGTTAAAATACTTTTCACCTACTATTCTCTTCTCGGTAGATTGACAAAAAGTGTCTAATTTGTTTTTGTTCTCTTAACTTCATCTTACTCTACGAGAATGGTATTTTTCAGTCCAAGAGAAGTTGAAAGTCCAAGGTTTCAAAAATAAAGTATAATGAGTAAAACAATGACTCCATGAACAAAATGATTAAAACAACGTGTAAAATATTATAAAAAAAATTNTCGTTGATGAAGTCGAGCAAATATTCTATGTGAAGGATGCTGCCATTGGGGATACATTTCAGCATATCTTCTAGAAGCTTCTAACCCATCCCCTGCGACAGAACTTAAACGTAGTGCATATCAGCCATTTCCTCATTTGTGTATGCCATTTTAATAAGTGAATAATTGAAGTAACAAATTAAGAATAACAACACACAATTAGTATCAATTCAATTACGAAAATTCACAAACTGACAGCTTCATACCAATTTAATTGTCACTATCGCTAACAGCGACCCACTAGATAGATTAGTTTCGTATTTTCGCATTTATGACGATGTATCTCTATAGTTGTTCCTAAAATAATTTTTTGCTGCGAACTGGTTCATTTTGGGCAAAAAACCCAGGAGACATTTTTTGTTTAGAATGAAACAGGCTATCGGAAATGAAAAGGTTATGGTGAACAAATAATGAGACAAAAACGTTACATTGGAAATTTATTTTAGGGGTTTCGTTTTTCACCCCTCACAACCATGGGGTGAACCAAATAAATTTCTAGCTAAGTGTCTTTTTGGTAGTACAAGACGTCAGGTTGATTTCAATATTGTGACTTTTTTCGTGCTTGCGAAAAAAATTGTTACGAGTACAAATTTTATGTACCCCCTTTAAGGGATGCTCCAATGAAATTCCTTTATATGAAAGATCCTATCTTTTTTTCGATGAGGAATCACCTCCCTAAATGTTTTACACTCATTTAGTCACACCCTGTATAATCTCTTTGCAAATAGGAAGTGAACTCAGACAAAATAATAGGTGAACTCTCTCATCAACTGATAAGTAAAAAAAAAAAACTCACATAACGCCTCTTTGGGTGGTTCATGGTCAAGCATAGGTTCTGTTGAACTAGTGGGTCTTCAACACCAATACTTTCATTTCAAACTCTTCTCTACCCATTACCGAATTCGCACCGCGCTTAGACGAAATAACTCCCCCATTTGGGCCACCTTCCTCAGCCTCGAAGGCTGAGAGATGAGACCACCGATCTCGTTTTAACGGGCCCCAGTAACTGACTTTTTCTGTCTGTCCCTCCCAAAAACTCCCAAGCCCTCGTGCCAGCATCGCTAGCCGTATGATTATCGGCAGGATGTTATATATTCATTTGTTTAGTCCAGCCCAATTTGAACATGTTCACAATGACGCTTAAAGTTTCGATAGTCATGAATTAGTTCAGCGCTTTTTCACCTAGAAAAATATCGACACCGAAAAAACAGGTGATCGACCTCGATCTCTATGAATGAAATAATAGTATTTTACGTTAGCCATCGCAATGGCAGTTATTACATAATTCTCTTCCATATTCAATATAGGCTCAAGTAGTTTCTGTTATGGGTATTCAATTGAATGTTTTCATGAATGATTGAAATTCATCATTTGTATAGTAGAAATCATAATTAAATTCAAATTATGAATATGTGGTAAGTGAAGATTAAGACAGTATTGAACACGCCTGAAGAGGCTATTGTGAAGTGAAGCAGATGTCACTCTGAACTGACAAGTGGGGATCTCACAATTGAATGTTTCTTTGAAGTCAACATTTTCAATTTTACTAATTCGTATCTAAACAGCAATCTGAATAAAAAAAAGTTCATGGGAATACTTCCCAGGCCTATTTCCATCTGTGCAAGAAATTTCTTTAAAGGCCATATAACAAGCTTGTCATGATCTCATATCTTTCAATATTTTCTGATGAGAACTATGACATTGCATATATGTCAACAAAATTTCACCGGTAAACATTTTCTTCTGCATATTGAAGAAATATCAATTTTTCGTTTCGAAAATGATAGACAGCATCATAACGATGTTTTCGATGTTGTAGAAATATAACATAACCTGAATCATATCCTATGTCTGGGCAGGGATTACAGAAAACCGTATCATTGGTCCCTTTTTCTTCGAAGGCAACTTGAATGGCGATAATTTTTTGGCACTACTTCAAAATAATGTCATTCCCTGTTTATCAAATTTATATCCTGATTCAGGAAACCCTCAAATTCCAGTGAATACGATATGGTTTCAGCAGGATGGAGCACCACCACATTACCATGTTAATGTCCGGCAATACCTCGATACAACATTTCCCAATCGGTGGATAGGAAGACGAGGATCGTTTGAATGGCCAGCGCGATCATCTGATCTTTCATCATTCGATTTTTTTATAGAGATATGTAAAGAGCAATGTGTAAGAAACTGAACCTTCAGATTTGAATGACCTGAAAGAACGAATAACGCTTGCGATCAGGTGGGTCACGCCTGATATGTTAAATAATGTTACAAGACACTTTTATTTGGGATTAGGATGTTACCAAGACGTTCGCGGTGAACGTTTCGAACATCTGCTTCGTTAACATCCATAGTTCTTTTTCGTAATCCACATTTTATTGCGTTTTGCATTACATTTCAGTTTTTGAATGTATTTTATCGAATTTTGGTAACCACATGATTTTTATCCATTTTATCCTAATTGTTGCAATAAACTTGCAAGCTATAAAATTTTTGAATGAAGAATGAATAGACATTCCAAACGATATATCACAAACCTATACTTCTCATTTGGAAAATGAGGGGTGTTACCTATCATTTGAAGGGGGTTGAAGGTAGGGGTGGGATTTTTACGTTAGAGAATGTCAAATTATAATTGAAATTCAACGTGTTTCGGGATATTCTTTAATATGTACAGTAACCGAAATGAATTTAGTTCATTTGGTTTTCACACACTGTATAACGTCCCAAAACATACGTCCCGCAGATAACGGTAATATACATACAAGAATAAATCATTGCTCGTTATATATGAAATCCAAATGAATCTTTCGGATGCATTCGGAAAATAACATTATTTTGGAAAACTATCCTCCAATGTTTTTTTTTTGAAATTCCATACATAATTTGAATACTTTATGCAACGTGCAGCAATTATTATGTGCCGTCGATACACTTCCAAACAAAACTAAGTTTTGTATGTATGTATATGAAACAACATTCTATAAAATGTTGTTTCATATCTTTCCAAGGATATACGAAAATTATTCAAGTTATTGATGATATACAAAATGCTAAACCTCAACTCCCTTGTTTTCTATGAATGGAGTCTCATCCAAAAATTGTTTTCATCCCAACTATCATTTTCTTCCAGAAGGATGTATTCACCAGTGAAATGAATTCGTTTCTGCTCAATAAATCAGATACACAATTATGGAAACAATATATTTGCATTTTTCTATTATATCTCAATTTTGGTGTCAATTTGAGAATGGTGTACAAAATGTATAATTTGAATCCACTCATGTAAACATTTCAGCATTTTTTATATTGATTTCTTCCCTGATAAGTTTTGCGGTTAAATTGTAGTGATAATAATAATAACACATTTTTCAATATATGAAGAAGAAAAGTCCAACAGCATGATGGTCATGTCCATTGCTGTCGATTGGTTTTACTCACAAATTTTCAGGTCGAGCGGTATTCGTAAGAGTCATGTCCTGTACTGTTCATCGACATAAGAGTGGTGTGATGACTGCTGCCTTCCGAATTATTTTTCAGTTTTCAGAACATTATCTACATCATTATTATTTTTTTCAATAAAATGTCAATTCCTGAATTGGATGAAATGTACAATGTTCGGATATATGAACAGAGTACCTAAATAACTAAAGTCGTATTTGTCAACAATCTAGCAGTATCGAACTCAAAAGATTCGTCGCCACTGGGCTAGATGCATCACCAATGTGTCGCGTATTCGATTCGACTTCATTGAAATTCAGAATTCCGTTTTCATTCATATTGAAAATGTCTTACTATACGAACGAGTTTTGATTATGATTCTTGAATATCTGGATATCGTGAAGTATTCAAAGAGGAGTTTACATACAAGGATTATTGTCATATTTTCGTAAGGTTATGTGAATCACTGAAGTGTGACATTTTAATTTTCATTTCCGTTTCTTGTATCTGTACATGGTTTTGGTTTGTTTACTTTGATCTCTATATTCAATCGAGTTGTCTCAGTAGTGTTACGTTTCAGTTACTGTCATAATCATAAGATCAAATCAAACATGTGAATTTGTGTAGAAGCATTTACGCCAAGTTTTGATATTAACCTACTTATAATCATATTCAAAAATCTGTTCAAAATCTGCTTTTCCGTTAATCAGCTGTCGCCCCCATACGAACGACAACTCTCAGAAGTTGAGAAACTTGTGCGAGCTAAGGCCTCACGAGGACTTACCTTTCAACGTGTGATTCCTAACACAGTTTTGAATATTTGATTGGGACAGTGCATAATTATGAATAACGACACCTAGACGTTAATTTCATGGCTGACTGTTTCATCGCAGTCAGCTTAATGGCAGTTAGGAAGAATCGTTTTATCGCTTGTGTTTTGGTGGATAAGCCTTCAATTCCTCCACTCTTCCATTGGTTTGAAGAAAATGATCAAATTAATTTTTAATAATTCCTACATCACGTCTTGTAGCCAGAAATGAGTTTGAATTCATCGTTACTGGCTAACGATTTCCGGCTGAAGATCAAACGAATAAATATAGTTTGAAAAAACTAAAAAAACACGCTTGTAAAGAACGTCGATCTGAAAAGTTAAAAATAAATATAGTTTAAAAAAACTTAAAAATACACGCTTTTGAAGAACATCGAACTAAAAAGTTGAAAATATTTTTTTAAATAAGCTTGAAACAATAACGATTGAAAGATACTACTATTATTGTGAAAGAAGCGTAAGCCCTAGGCATAAAAAAATATGGCACAAAGCGCACACGCTTTTTTTACAATGATAATAGTATTTTTCAATCGATATTGTTTTAAGCTTATTTGAAAAAAAATTTTTCAACTTCTCAATTCGATGTTCTTTAAAAACGTGTTCTTTTGTTTTCTTGAACTATATTTATTTTTTACTTTTTAGTCTCATATGCCATAAAAGCGTGTTTATTAGTTTTTCAAACTATATATACGAAATATTTAAGTAACTGAATTTTTTTGGTGTACATTTCACGACTACGTTTTCATTGTTGAAATACATATTCTGGTTTGCTTTCAAATAATCGAATTGGATTTTGAAATGTATCTTTCGTTTCATTCAAAACTTTTTTCTGTACTAAATCACGGGTAATTGAAAATATTTAAATATCTGAATATTTCATCTGTAGTACAAAATTTTGCTAACACTTCCTGAAACAATTCCTAAAATCCATTTCTCATGTTGATTTTCTTTTGAACAGCCTATCCAGGAGGTAACGTACAGCGCCATCTGCCCGCGAATAGATCGAGAAATATCAAGGAGGTCACGTAGAGCGCCATTTACCGCGAATAGATCAAGCAATAATGTCGATAATTCTTAGGTACAAGGTGGCTCAAGGCATAAGCTTCTCCCCTACTTATCTTTATAATGACAAAACAATCATAACTTCATCTCGCTGAACAGTAAATTGGCATTGTACTCAACGATCCAAAGATCATACGACACAGGCAAGGTCACTTTGAGAAAGTGTTTTGGAATCAACCTTGAATGACCTTCTTTGACTTTTCATATTCTCGACGAAGTGACTTCGACCTCGAATGAACCCGGCTTCCTTGATATTTTGAACCTACACGACACAACGTAGGCAAGCTGACTTTGAGAAATTGTTTGACCTTGAATTACGTCAAATGATGAAGACAACAATACGTTGAACTGGTATTTTCATTTTACGTGGCTATCTTGAAGATTTGGGGATTCGATCTTGAACGACCTTTAACTGTGTGGATGAGGCAACTCCTAATTTGTACGACCTTCAGCAACGTCGTATTGAAAATTTGAGTGCTGAATGTATCATTGATTGACCATAAACATCCAGCTTGTGGTGAAGAAGCACCCCATCTTCTTTAATCAAGTTCTACAAATGTTCGGAGGATCACTATTCCACATACAGTTTGAATCACCCAACGTCTTCGAATAGATGAGTGGACGTAGTTTTGCAAAGTGATAGAGAGATTAAGTACTACGTCAGGAATATACCCTTCAATCCAGGTGAACATATTTTATATATCCATACCATAATTCCACTTCATTCGACATTTATAATTAGAAATTCAATATCGGAAAGATCAATTCTGCAATAATTCAACAAAGTGGGGCTATAGAGTAGAGATCTATGATATCTTTGAATATCGATAAAGATTATGAAATTGAGTTGTCGATGCTATCCACGCGATATGGTGAATCCATTTAAGTAGCTTTGTTGGATGAGGAAAATAATAATCATGACTTCCAAAACGTGTCACAGAACATTCCACAAAAAAAATGATTTGAGTGAATGTTATAATGCTGAAGAGGTGCGACCTTTTGGAGCTCAAGGAGAAGTATGAG
>NW_019294443.1:0-24895 GCF_000500325.1 Leptinotarsa decemlineata | reverse complement strand
GAATTAGTTCCCTGAAGCCACAAGAACCGGCTTGTTTGAATGCAGAGTTTCATAGTGTTCTCACAAAAGAAGCTGACATCTGGCAAATCGATACCGCCATATATAGCGTCGTTAAATCGCTTTCCGAATCGAAAGTACCAAATCTGGCCTCGCGGTTCGGAAGATTGAACGACGTGTACACAAGATGGAGATCTGATGAATTACAGGGCGGTCAACAGGCATTTCAGGCCCGCAATGGGGCAAATAGCCACCAAATTACGACATATCCATCACACATTGAGTCAGGGCGTGCTGTTAACTTTCAAACTGCTTTGGTAGGATACGAATGCTAGTAGCTGCTTGGTTCATTACCAAACACTAATTTTTTTTTTTTCTTTCATTATTTTTGTTTCACACTTGTAAATATGGTTTAGGGTGCATTTACAATTTATGCGTACTTTTACGCAAAGTTTGAGATCAAAACAAATCTCAGTGGTGAATCTGCGTCCCTATTTCATACACCGCTTAAAAAACGTTCACTGCTAAGGAGTTAGGCGAGCGAGATGTATCGCGGAAAACCTCAGGTTCCGCAAGAAACCTTTTTGCTTATTCCAAGGGCCTTCAAGTGTTGTGGTTGATCTGCCGTCCGCTAATCAAGTGTAATCCTTTTGGAAGGACATCTATAAACACCCGCAGCCCCTCAATCTAGACACTCCAGCCCTAGCGCAATTCGAAGCGTTCAGCAGAGAGCTTCGACAGCCTGAGCTCAATGAGCACTTACTGCTACCAAGCACCCACCGCCATCTGATCAGAGAGTTTTTAACTCATGGCTGGTCACATAAAGTCACAATAAAGGTAACTATGCATAAGGATAGTAGTTTTAGAAATATTTACAATTCAATATCTTTAAATTGAGAAGGTTATATTCATAGAAGTGATTAATTTTTAGGAAAAGAAAGTTTTTGACATTATACTACTCTGTCTTGATACGAAAAATGTGGGAATCTTTCAGATGAAGGATGAAAGCAATCAATTTCAGAAGAAGTAACTCTATACATAGATATGTAGATCATGCAAAGAAGTAACTTTTAGACCAAACTGTAGAAAAAGCCCCTTCCGTAGAGGATCACCTGGTATATTTATTCAAAATGAATAAACTTTGAATGTTTTAGAGGAAGTGAAATGAACCAGTATTTGCCTAGTTATCGTTTCATTCACATGGCCAGTCGGTAACAAACGAAACAAAAAAGTATATATTTATTAGGTGTCTGGAAACCTTCACCTCTGAAATTTGAAGGAAATATGGAGGATAATTGAATTTTGTGAAAAAAAAATTAAAATTATTTAATAGCAATGTAATATTCTAAGAAATATGATTTTATAAAATGTGCACAACTGCTTCATTATATAGGAGAAGAGGCATATCAAATTTATACAACATTCGAATTAATTCCAAATGAAGATGAAAAGTTGGATGTTTTATTAAAGAAATCCGAAGATCATTTTATTCCTTTCAAACATCTTGATTTTGAGAGACACACATTTTTTACACTAAAGCAGTTTGAAGGAGAAATCATCGATACCTTCATTATGGACATTAAAAATAAAGCACATTCATGTGAGTTGGGTGACCTAATGGATGGAATAGTGAAAAGTATTTTCATTTGTGGACAAGCCAAAAAAGAGATGGCTCAACGTTTGTTAGAAGGCGATTGCAAAACGTTACTAGAGGCTGTCAATAAAGCTAAAGTAATCGATAATTCCCAACAACAAAGAAAAGAAATCACAAGTGAAACCACAGCCAATTTGCATATTGTTCAACCGAGGTATATGAGATCACATAAGACATTTGATCAACACAAAAAAAGTCAACTGAGTAGTGTGACCATCCTACTATACAAAACAACAGGAATATCAATCAATTTCAGCGATGGACCCGAATTGTGGACGATGTGGATCAACTCACGAAAAATTCAACTGTCCAGCACCCAGAGTATTGTATAATGTGTGTAAAGTTCGGGAATATTACACGCCAAGATGTGTAAGGAAAAGCAACAAAGTGTTCATTCTGTGACTCAATCACAAAATCAAGAGCTGAGCAACAACGACGAATACGTTGAGGAATACTATTTTGTTGGTTGTGTCCAATCGACAGGTGAGCAAGAATGGATGATAGAGATCAATATTAAAAATTGCCCTTTGAAATTTGAATTAGATACAGGTCCAAATTATTCAAAACAAAAACAGATAAGATTAGATATATAAGTATATATTTTGTTTTTGTTAGAAAACCTAACGGGGATATTCGCATTTGCTTAGACCCCGAAGACAAGGCTATCAGGAAAAAATATTTTCCTTTGCCCACTATTGATGAAATTGCCCACAGGCTGGTTAATGCTGAATATTTCTGTGAATACTGACAATGGGTTTTGACAGATTCAGTTGGATGATAAAAGCTGGAAATTGTGTACGTTCAATACTCCATTTCGACGTTATTGCTTCAGGAGGTTATCGTATGGGATAGCGTCAGCACCGGAAATTTTTCATGAAAGATTTAGAGAAATTTCTGATGTTGAAGGAGACCATACTTTTATAGATGATATTCTGATTGGTGGGGAATCTAAAAAAATACATGATCAAAGATTGTAGAGAATGTTAGAGGTTGCAAGAAAAAAAATCAAGTTCAATATTATTCTGTTTTGAATTCTGTTTTTATGTTAATCAGCTGTCGCCCCCATACGAACGACCACTCTCGAAAGTTGAGAAACTTGTTAGAGCTAAGGACTAACGAGGTCTTACCTTTCAACATGTGATTCCTAAATATGAATAAATATAGAAGAGATCAGACAGAAGTGAAATACCTGGGTCATAACAAGAGATGGCATCAAACCTACTAGTTCGTAAAGAAAAACTGTAAAACTTTTTCAAAAGATAAGAAAGGCGAACAAAGATTTTTGGGTTTTGTGAATTATCTTGGCAAATTCATTCCTAATTTATCATCTCTTACGGCACCGTTTTGGTCTCTGTTGAAGACCGATAATGTTTTATTCGGGATAGAAATTTACAAGAAGTGTTTAAAAAAATCATGAATAATAATTCAGGGTACTAATTCTAGATGGCAACCGGGGGAAGTCATAGATAAGCTTATACATAGGTCATATAAAGGTAGGTTCGATAATGGATCAGTTATAGAAAGAAACAGAAGGTTTGTAGCTATCATTCCCGAAGGAGAACAAATGATAATTTTGTAGTTGAAAAATCGAAAGTTTTGGAAGGTACCAATGATGATGTTATATTCGTAGAAAATCAGAGTAGTAGAGAAAGAATTATAAAACCATGATGTTTTCAAAAATGTAAATGAAGAAGGTGTTTTAGTATTTTGTGTTAGCCAAAAGTGAAATTATTTGGTTCAGTTTTAGGTTCACAATAGTATACAGGGTGTTTGATAGCTGGGTGCAAACCTTTAAGGGGGTGATACACTAGCCAATGTAGAACATATNAATTTCCACAACCTTCATGAATGGGCTGATAAGGACAGCAATCCAAATTGGAAAAAACAGGTAAATAAATGATTTTTATTATTATTATTTCATTACCCATATTCAACACGTGTTTAATTAGCTAAATTGACTAATTTTATTGCATTTTTGTTTCAGATTTCTTTTCAAAGACAATTTTCAATAAATGTGTGGGCTGGGGTCATCAGACACACATTGGTTGGCCCATTTGTATGGACAAAATTACCTCGAATTCATAATAAACGACTTGCCAATGTCACTCTATGATGCCAAAGTGCCAATATTGGACACGGACAGCCCGATCACATTTCAGCAAGATGGATGCCCAGAAGCGTCCGCGAACACCTGAACCGCTGTTTTCCTGGCAACTGGATCGGGAGAGACGGACCCATCTCCTGGCCTGCCAGATCGCCCGACCTGACTCCGTTGGATTTTTTCGTGTGGGATCGGGTGAAAGAAGTCGTATACACAACAGAAATCACCACGAGAGAAAAATTACTTCAGCGAATAGAGGCAGCGTTTGAAATTATGAAACTGGAAATGCAAATGAAAGTAACCACAACTGAAGTACGAAATCATTGTAGAAAGTGTATACGCAATGGTGGAGGACATTTTGAACACCAACAATAAATTTTTACAGTACAAAACATTTTTTTCATTAATTTCACAAAAATCCATATTTACGACCTGTAACTAACTGGTTCAGGTACCCTAATTAAAAAAGTTTAAGACTTAGCTAGATAAATGATACCTCAAACGAAAGAGCAATAACTAAGCATGTTTTAAAAGTTGTCTGAACACCTGTATGTATTTTATTTTTTTTTTAATTGGCATCAAAATTCAGATTTTTTATTTTCTTTCTTTTTTTGTGAAGTTTAAATGCTCTGTACATAACTTTTTTGGACACAATGGTGCTTCAAACTACTTTAGTAAGATTCGAAGTTATTAGCATTTAATTGACCAATTTTGGGTTTTTGTACTAAAATCGTAAAAGTTTCCTTAAAAATCAAAAACGCGCTAGAAAATAAAAATGGTTGTATGAATATGTACATGGGCTATTGTATCACCCTCTTGAAGGTTTGCAGCCAGCTACCAAACACCCTGTATACTATTGTGAACCTAAAACTGAACCAAATAATTTCACTTTTAGTTTTTTTAGTTTTTTTTTAGTTTTTTTTAACCAGTATTCACCTAGCTATCGTTTCTATCATACCCCTTGAAACAACAACCTATATGAACACTGAATTATACATCTCCTAACATTCGTTATGAAATTGAATCAGATATTTTTCGGAGGATTCCTACACAATATACTAAATGTAAGGTAAAACATTCACTTACATGAAACACTGTTATCCTCACGGTAGACATCGATGTTTCGCCGTAAGACACTTGCCTTAGGGCTCTTCAGTACCAATATATCTTCAGAATATATACTACACGGTTTCTAAATTCTGTCAGTTAGTCATGATGGCGAGGAGTTGAATAACAATTATTTGATACGATAATGTCACTACTTTGTTTGAAGGTGATTGACAATGTTTCGTGATGAATTTCACTAGTTCGGACTTCCATTGTCTACTATATAAAATGATTTGAAATCCCTGAAACAAGTAAAAAAGAATAATTAAAAAAGAATTCGCGGTCAGAAGTATGTTGTCCTTGAGTTCGGGTTGAACCGCGTCTGGAGTTTTGTGTTCGAACACAAAATATGATTTCCTGAATATGAAATTTGAAGGCAAACTTTGATTGATTGTTTTTCCTTTTCCAGATTGTAGAAATTGAAAAACACAATCGTGTTTTTAAATTTCTGTGTATGTGACATACTGAGTAGACGTTATTGCCGTAGTACTGCTAATAATAGCACTTAGAAAAACGTACTCTGAAAAGTGTGAAACTCTGTGTAAGTGATCATAAACTATATTTACATCATATTCTTCATCATCCTCAAAATTGTCATTGATATCTGTTGAAAACATTTATTTCTGAAAATAGCATCCCGCAAATGTGAAGGCGAGGAAGAACTGCAAACGATGATTAAGTCTGCTGTAAGTAAACTATGTAGCTCTGATGAGTTTATTGGTTCACTTACTAAAATTCTAACGGAAACAATCCTGAAAAATTCAAAGAAGTCCAAAGACTTGAAAAAGAAAATCAACGTTTTGTGAGTGAACTCAAAAAACAAGATGAAACTATAAAACTGTTAATGAGTCAACAAGATAAACAAGATAGAGCAGCTAGAAATCGTAACATCAGATTATATGGTGTGCAAGAATGTGATAAGGAAAATTGTAAGGATATAGTTATAAAAGTAATCAATTAAGAAATGAATCCCGAATTTGCAATAGAGACATGTTTTAGGATGGGCACAAAAATCGCTAGGAAACAGAGGCCAATAATTGTGATTTTCTTTTCCAAATACTACAAGGACATGATTTATAACAACAAAAGACGACTGAAAAACACGAATACAATTGCTAGAGATGGTTATACCCAAGAAATGATTAAACTATCGAAAACTGCAATATCAAAAATTGGTAATGATGTAATGGTATGAACAAATAATGGCTTCGTATATACAAAACTGAATAATTGTCACCTCACAAACCACAAGAGGAGACTAAATCATCTGTCGGTAACAATTAGGACAGATGGGTATCCGCTGCTAATCTAAACAGTGGAGACGGGAGTGGGTTAACCAAATTAGTAAATTTCAAATAGATCTTAATAGGCGCCAGGTAAATTTAATCCTCCAGATACCCTAAGTAACTTACAATATCAATAACTCACCAATTTATATTGGAAATAAAAGATAAAGATCCCCAATATGATTTATTCAGTGAACCTAACTTACATGGATTAACCGACAACGCTTCTAAGACAACAATGCAATATTCAAACTACTACGCGATGGTCAAATGTCAATACAAGAGGTCATTGAGCGCGGTGTATATAACCACAAATTCAATCAGCCATAAATTATGGTAGTAACGACGCTTAAAAAAAACTACAATACGTCAAGTAAAACTACCACAAAAATTGAGTAGGTGTGAGCGAAATCGTAAATACTAGTATTTGAACTTTACTGACAACCTTTTGTGTGTGGAGATCCAATATTTCAAATGAGCACCCCTTACCCTCTAATTAAATGAATCTTCGGGACAACCTGTATGTCTCTGAATGCATAAAATATTCACACCCTTATTTACATCAATTATCCTAATGAAGTTCCAGTTAATGTGTCAATTAACTAAGTAATTCCCTTATGAAGCGTTTTGGGACAGCTGGTATAATTTTATTACCGAACACCAACTGAAAGTTCTTGCAAAACGTCAGCTTTGCGGCTCTTTCCAGTCTTCGAAAGCTAGGTAACAATATGGCATGGATTTTCAACAGAATGCCAGATGGGACACTCTGTCCCCAACGTGAATCAAATAGTTGATGAGGATGTGAAATAATTGACACTGGAGCAGAAGAACTCTAAGAAACTGTCTCGCTCAGACATCACTATGAAAATTCTACAAGTATTCAACTTCTACTTGAATCTAGTACTGAATGGAAATTTAAAGTAATCGATGTTATCGGTTCAAATGGTTAGAAGACTGGACGAGTCAAATTGACTTGAATGAAACATATAGGGGTCCTTCCAATTACAGGAATCACCAGTGAATGTGGTAAAAAAAATACACTTACCATGAGAAAGGGGTTTTCTTTTAGGTGTCTTCGTGTGCGGTACTCTGCACGGAAGTCCTACTGGGACTTGATGAGTGACTAAGGGCCTTCTTGTTTCTTATGAATCTAGGGATGAGAAACGGAGGTTGTAGAATTGAAGAGATGATATCATAGCTAAGACCACATGAGAGATGCGATAGTGATTCAGACATACCTGATGTCGGAAATCCTTCCACCTGGCACACTGAGTTCGGTAACCACCTTGAATCCTCAATAAGTTTCAAACTGCAAATATCCACACCAAAATGACCAATCAATATTCCACTATATAATCCTGATTTGTAGAAATAATCCCCGTGAAGGATGGCAAAAATAAAACTATATATCGTCGTTTAGATGCAGAAGTCACAAAATGTTAATTTTACAGGAAACCTTTTTTTTGTTTTTTTTTTCCTAAATATTATAAAATCTTTTTATCAAAAAATTGTATGACAATGTTGAATAATGTCACTTCCTCTACATTTCATTGTTTTCACATTGTTTTCATATTCTATGTCCAAATTTGGACATAGAATATACTTTCATGAAAGAACTTAGGCTAGTTCTGATTAATTCATAATATTAACAATCAAATTACGTAGTAGGTATAAATAAGATTATTTTAACAAAAACAGTACACTTACTCATAAATCATGTATTCCAGCTATTATGTTTTTGAAATAAGTTTCTGAAATAACAACTGTGGCGTGTTCTTCAAGATTAAGAAGACAAACAATATTATTAGTGATTAAAAACGAAGATATGAAACAAAATAGAAAATAAATTGAACAAATTTGAAACTCAAGAACTAAAATAAACAATCATGTTATGTTTAAGCATCACTATCTGAATCTTGGGCTACTCTTTTTTCGTCATAAGGTAGGTTCTTGGAAAAGTCATGATATTGGCATGAAATAACTTTATTCTGGCAAAGAAATTGCAAATGGTCGTATTTTTTTTTCGCTAATGGAATTTTTTCAGTATTTTTCAGTTTGGCTTCGGTTCAATATCTTTTATGTTAATTTGGATTGTCTTTCTATTATTTTTAGTCAGATTGCAACAATGGCATTCCTTATTATCCAGATTGAAAATGGTGAAGTTATAAGTTCACAATTTCAGCTTATAATACGCTAATCCAACTTCTGACTTTGGGACCGGAAGTATTTGTTGTAAATCGAAAACTGCAACACAAATCTGTCGATTTTCCTCAGCTCTTTTTTATTGCATCTTTGAATTCTCTGGCTAAATTCTTGTTTTCCAAGTGCAGTTGATACGTTTCCTCAGCAGCTAATTTCTCTTCAGCAGACGATTGTTGGAAACCGTGGCAAATATCGCACAAATCTTTCTTTGGCCTAAAGAATGACATATTGAAATCTGAGTTGAAGACAGCCCTGTATATACTTTCAGTTGCTACATCAGTAATATTCTTGTCGGAACAGTATTCCTGATATGAAGAATATTTTGGAAATATTAAGGGCTGCAGGTAAATACAAGCGTGATGTATTTTTTTGACAATAATGACTTTCAACTGTCTGAGACGGCTTTATATGTTCTCGAACTGATTCTTTGACAGATTCATTAAGTAACGAGTTTTTGCATGCCTTTCCTCTTCTATCTTCGAAAACCACACTAGTGGAACCAGTTTTATTAAACACAGTTTCAACAACCTGTGCACTGATACATAGAGTATTGTTGAAATAACGATGGAAAGTGGAAATAATGACCGGAACACATTAACACGACTATGACGTTTTATTTAACTCATCTACAACTGTCTATTACAATATGTGGCGTTGCCAGTTTTACATTAGATGGCGCGACCAACACAAAATGATACACCAAACAACTATATTTGTTAGATACAATTCTAACACTCCCACTTATCTAACAAATATCCAGCAAACCAATATCTGACACAAACTTCATATGTTTGCTAGGACATAGAGCTTTGGTCAAAACCTCTGCTAACATTTCATCAGTAGGCCAGAACTTTAATTCTACTATTTTATCAGCTACTCTCTCTCGGATAAAATGATAGCGTACGTCTATATGCTTAGATCGATTATGAAAAACTGGATTGACAAATAACTTCTGGGCACTTTGATTGTCATTAAAAATTGTGATACACTCAAATTTACCTAGAAGTTCAGACAAGAAACTCCTAAAATGTATAGCCTCCTTTGAAGCTTCTGTGATAGCCATGTATTCAGCTTCAGCAGTGTGACCTTCTGTCAACTAGATTATCAGCAAAATCTGCATCCACATAACCTATCAGATTATCGTCACCCTTTTTATACGTCAAACAATAATTCTTAGTGCCCTGCAAATATTTTTAAATTCCTTTTGCACACTTCCAATGCTGCTCAGTATAGCAATTGTTGAACTGGCTCAAAAAATTGACTGCGAAAGTGATATCTGGTCTAGTTAATGCTGATATATACATAAGGCTATCAATAAGCTGCTGATAAGGTAATTCTTTGAAACACAAACTAGAATTATCCTTCTTATCTAAGCAAATACCCTTTTTTTATGGGTGTGCTTATTGTGCATTACAAATTTTTCCAAAATTTGATTTACATACTGTTCTTGATCCAGTAAAATATCTTTTCCATCTTTACTTTTTCTAACTTTCATTCCCAAACACTTTTGAATTTCACCTAAATCTTTTATCTTAAATTTATTAGCCAACTGCTCTTTCACATTATGTGTTTCCTGGGTTGAATTAGATAAAATAAAGAAGTCATCAACATAAATTGCTATGATAGTAAGAAAACCATTGTCGTGTTTTACAAAAACGCAAGGTTCACTGTCACATTTCTCATACCTTAAACTAGTAAGTACACGTGAGGATTGTTTTAGACCATTTACAGCTCTATTTAATTTCAATACAACATTATCACTGTTATCTGTATCAATAGCAAAACCTTCTGGCATTTCCATAAAAACCTTTTCCTTCAATTTTCCATTCAAAAGAGCTGTTTCAACATCTAAATGACAGGTATCTAAGTTCAACTGAACAGTTAAAGCTAACAACAATCTTAATGTTGAATGACGAACATCTGGAGAAAAAGTTTCGTCAAAATTAATGCCTGGACGCTGACTGACCCCTTAGCCACTAATCTCGCCCTATAAATTATATTACCAAGAAAGACTAATTTTCTTTTGAAAACCCACTTACACTTTACAGGTTTACAATCTTCTGGTAATTCAACAATATCCCACGCACCATTTTCACTAAAACTCCATAGCGCACTTCCACTGATCACGATTTGGACCCGAGAGGGCCTCTGTTACAGATACTGGATCTCCCACTCCAATTGATGACGCAGCTGCCTTTTCAGTGAAGTAAATCATATAATCATCAAACTGCTATGGTATCTTTGTTCTTTGGGATCGCCTGACCGCTGAAGCACTATCTTCTTTGATACTTTCTAAGTCTTTGTCATCTACTACTTTACTTTCATCAGTTTGACTACATTCATCCATCTCCCACTTGAACTCTTGACTCTGGCTCGATTCAAACTGAGTTTTCTCCCCTTCTTTCGGAAAAGTAATCTCAGGCTTCACATCTTTTTCAAAAATAAGAACATCTCTGCTTGTGAATACATGTCTGGTTTCTAGATCATTCAACCTGTAGCCCTTCGTAGTTTCCGAAAAAGTAACTAGAATTAGCTTTTTTGATTTCTTATCCCATTTCGGTCTTTTCTCATTGGGTACATGCGTCATGACTGGACTGGACCAAAAATTCTGATGTGACTCAAATCAGGATTTTTACCGTGAAACATTTCATATAGAGTTTTTTTGCAAGCTTCTTACCACAGATATGTTTCGTAGATAACAGCCTGTATTTACCGCTTCTCCCCAAAAATTTTCTCCAAGCCAGTTTCATAAAGTAGACATCTGGCTTTTTCAACCAACGTTCTGTTGAGTCTTTCAGAAAACCCATTCTGCTGGGGAGTGTAGGTGTTTGAAGTCTGATGAATAATGCCTTTCTTTTTCAGGTACTGCTAGAACTCAGCATTCACATATTCCTTGTCAATATCGGTACGAAAAACTTTGATCTTCCTATTGAGCTGATTTTCCACCATGCATTTGAATTCCTTGAATTGTTTCATCCTTAGACTTCGAAAAATAAACAAAGGACATTATGCTAAAATCATCCTGCATCGTTAGAAAGTATTTAGACCCACCTATGGATGTTGTCTCCATTGGTCCTGCTAAATCGCTGTGAATTACATCTAAAAGTCCAGATGCTCTGGTTCCACTGTGATTGAAGGGTTGACGATGAAGGGTTGACGAGTCTGCTTTCCCTCACAACACACTTCACTGTTAGTTTTTTTATGTTTCCCTGGCCACTGTAGTTCACACCATCAACTAAGCCATCTCTCATTATGTTTAAGCAGATTAAGTTGATATGGCCCACTTTTTTGTGCCAAACTTCACCAGATACAGATCTTGCTTGTCCAGCGAAACTAGCCTTTTTTTAAAATTCCATTTTGTACACACCATTTGTCATGATAGCTTCAGCCACAAACACATTGTCACAGTTGTAGATCTTACAACAATCCTTCTCGAAATTTACCATGTTTCCATTTTCGAGCAATTTACTCACTGACAGTAAATTGGTAGATCAGGAACATATTGATCATTTCTGATTTCAATTTCAAAGTTTCTCTTGGTGTAAACTTTGACTTCACCACCACTGTGCACTGGGAGTTTTGTGTTGTTTGTAAACACAATTTTTTTCGTTAAAGAATATCTCTGGTTGATTAACCAATCATGCCTGCATGTTGAGTGAAAACTCGCACCAGAATATATGTACCAATCTCCATTGTAAAACTGTGAGCTCAAGAAAACAACACTAAATGTACTTTTTTTTTTTTGTTGTTTTCACCGCTCTTGTCTGATTCTTGATTCTGAGGACATCTAGACATATAATGGCCCGATTTCTTGCATTCATAACAAACCATTGCACTTTTGTCTTTGTTGTTTACATTCTGCGATCTTTTTGGATTCTGCTGTCGTTTTTTACTCTGCCACTATTGCTCCCACTGTTGCTGCTATATCTACTAACAAACGCACTGTAAGGTGTGCTGCCATCCTGTGACATATCGAGCAACTTGGTTTTAATTTGGTCAGCTGTTATATCGATTCCGCTATGCTCTAACGCCATTACCATTGGTGAATAACGTTCCGGCCAACCAGCTAATAGCAAACTACCAACAAGTGATGTATCCAACTAAAGTCCTGTTCGATCAAGTTTCTGTGATGTCTCGATCACTAGATTTACATATTCTTCCATGGATGAGCAATTTTCCAACCTCAAGGAAATTAGAACACGTAGCAAGCCAATATTTCTTGAAAAACCCTAGTTTTCATACAGGTCCTTCAGTCTATCCCAGACATCCTTAGCTGTTTCCGTTTTCTTGACTTGAACAAACAAGGATGGCTTCAGGGATAACACTATCTTCGCCTTAGTCTTCGAACACTCTGTGCCTTCGATATACTTATGAAGACCTTCTTAAATAAGGAAGTTTTCCATTGCATACGCCCATTCTTCATAATTTTCACACCCTCTTAGCTTTGAAATCGTCGATAAGTAACTGACGACCATTTTGAAACTCAAAAAAAAAGCATAGTACTGCACTACTGTACTGTCTTTCGATTTTTATGGTCAACTGCTCCTCTTTTCCACTGATCGCGGAGAAAAAATACACTGAGCTCGCGTAATGGGACCTATTTATTGCGTCCTGGGCCCATAACATATTGAAATAACGATGGAAAGTGGAAATAATAACCGGAACACATTAACACTACTATGACGTTTTATTAAACTCATCTACAACTGTCTGTTACAATATGTGGCGTTGCCAGTTTTACATTAGATTGCGCGACCAACACAAAATGATACATCAAATAACTATATTTGTCAGTTACAATTCTAACAAGTATTTAAAAAGTGAATCATACAAACATGTACTTGTTTCTTTCTTATCTTTCATGAAAAATTTATCATATGTGAACGTTCTTCTACTATGTTGGTCTGGAGAAGGCGATTCTTATTTTTTTCCTGCAACAATATTTGCCTTCTTTCCTTTAATCCTTGTTCTTTCTTTATTTTCAATTTGCATGAATTTTGAAATGAAATCTTTCTGTCTGTTGATGTCTTCAAGATTCCAATAATGACCAAATATCGATTGTCTTTCATTTTCAGAAATCTTCTCCATACATTTCATTCTTCAATTACATGATTCTTTTATTTTACGGAAGGGGTGAAATTTGTCTTTCCTCCAGGTTTTATATTCCTTGCCACTATTTCGAAATGTCTTTATTACATTTCTTCTCCAGGCCATCGGGTTCATTTTTCTCTTGCGTGATTTTCTTGTTGAGACTTCTTGATCAGGTTCCTGATCTGTCAAAACAAATTAGGGATCATTTTCATCGTCATGAGAAGCGTAGGGATCGGACTCAGATGATGACATGTAAAGATCATTTTCCAATAAATTCGTATTAACCGATTTGACACATCTGCTAGTTTTGGAACTAAAATATCGGTCGAACAGATTTTTTGGCGATACACTAGGCTTGAAACTATTGGATTCTTCAGTGTTGCTTGGTTCGCTGAGAAATATTTCCCAGAACGCTTTTGTTGATGTCTGATCAGATGAACTGGGATGAAAGTATGTTAAAGTTTCCTTCAGTTGTTACGCACGCGGTGGTTTTAAATTGGCAGAATCCATTAACTTGACGGCATATTTTGGAGGTATCACACCATTATTGGCAGCAGAGGTTGAAATTTTATCTGAAAAAAAAAATTTTTGTTTTTTTTCTGATTGATTCGGCCGTTACTTGATGAAGATCCATAATAATTTCAAAAACTGCACCTCAACACCTCACAAATCGTTGAGGTGTAGTTTTTGAAAAAAATGTTTGTTGTCATAACGCGTACAAAATGTGTACAGTGTATGTCATGTACAGAAGAACTATATACATAATATTATGCTTTATTTCTTTTAAAGCAATTACAATGTAATTATGTCAATGTATTTGGAGCTGTTTTTTTTTAAATAAAATGAAAAATAAATAAAATAAACCTGCAAACACTCTGACTTACCTTATTCTTAACTAGCAGAAGCCATTAAAATAACAGCATGTTTTGGAGGTACCACTTCATCATTGACCGCTGAATTTGAATTTTTTTCTGAAACAACAACATTTTTGTTGTCATAACACGTACATACGTACAGAATAATTATATACATAATAATGCTGACTCTCTACGGCCCTAATTTAACAACACTCTATAAGAAAAAGATACGGCAACTGCAAAACTCATGTCTGAGATTAATCTACGGTAGTGGAAGATAACGAAGAGTTTCTCATAAATTGAAAGAAATCGTGTGGTTGAATATGGATATTAAAGAAAAACATCATGCTGTTGTTCTCTACTATGAAATAATTATAAAACAAGTTCCCTCTTACTTACATATGAAATTGGTTCATTAGTTATTGAGAATTTGAATGTTGAACGTTCAAGAAATACGAGAAAATTCGCTGTTGCCCATTTTATTGAGAAAATAAACAAAAATAATATCAATAGCAACAAAAAATGACCTTCTTCTAGTTCCATACAATAATACAGACTACTCTCGATAGCGTTCCGTACATTATTCAAGATGTCAGAAGTCAACAATCGGCATTCCCGAACAATTCTCTGTCGCAGGTCTTTCAAATTTGTGGACTCAGTAGAGTACACTTTCGACTTCAGGTGTCCCCACAGAAAGGAGTCCATCGGTGTGAAATCAGGTGATCTAACTGGCCACTTCACTGGATCCCTTCTGCCGATCCAAGGCATTGAAAAACTTTATTTGTCAGTGGGCTATGCTTGAAGACCGGCAGTAAACAAATCTAAAGAAATTAACTTCAAACGTTCAAGCCAGTCTCGAATATACCTACACAGTACGTTCAATGGACTGACGCCTATCAGAAAACAACTACATCCCTGGCTAATACCACGAAGGGCGTTGGATTATATCCGACAGGCGTCAGTGCAGGAATCTTCACTGATAATAGGTTGCAACCATTTATGTTCTTTCTTCGGTAGAATAAATCATATTGGAGCACAGTGAACAAGGATGACTGAATAATAATTCGTGAAAAAGTGACAGTGGCTAACTATCTACTTTTTATTCTGCGACAACTAGATTCAACGAAAACTACAGAAAATAACAGTGCAGAAATAACAGTGTCGTCCATTTCAAAACGTTGACTAATTGAAAAAATTTTACAAATCTAGAAGATCTGCGACAGAGAGTTATTCGGAAATACGGATTTCTGACTCCGGACATCTTCAATATTGTAAGGAACGCTTTCGAAAGTAGACTGTATTATTGTATGGAACTAGATGGAGGTCATTTTGAACACTTTATCCGTTGATTGTGTTGCCATTGATATTACTTTTGTTGATTTCCTTAATAAAATGAGCGACCGCGCATTTTCTGTTTTTTTTCTCAAATAAAACATTCAACATTTCATTTCTCAATAACAAATGAATCAATTTCGAAAAAAATACCTTTCAAATGATGTATCACTCGAACCCCCATGCTATTGAAAAAATACGGGGCTTGTTGCTGGCCGTAGGGGGTGAAGTTTCGAATATGATTTCCATATCAGAATGAGTCCCCTTAAAAATTAAAATTGACGTGTTCTTTGAAATATTTGATTACACGTCAGTTTCTGACACTCAGGCGGTCAAGTTTTCGTTTGAACGTCCTGTATGCTTCAAATAAAATTTCAATGTGGACATTTATTCAGTTAAAAGTTGATATTAATAATGATGATGAAATCTACTTATGTGTTCAAATTAATAAAAGGAATCAAGTATCAAAGTAGAAAGTTACAACTTTTTGGCGATAAATCCTCAATGCACTTTATTTTTTTCACTTTGTTGAAAGAAAATGGTGAAATTATGAATAACAAATACGCAAAAAAAGTATATTACTCAGTTTCTACTCTCGCCTGAATTCAATTCAATGATAACAGCTTTCTTTAAAGAAAAAATGCAAAGAAAAATGGGATAGCGGGTTAGATGAGTAAACAGAAACTTCGAGTTGATCGGTTCTTGCCTCGACTCCGGATAATTTACGGGGCAGACAAAAACTTCCCTTATAAGTTTTTATGAGTTGAAATGAAACTTTCAATCGTTTGCCTTAGAAAAACGATCCCTCAGGGGAACGTGTTCGACGATTTGTTTGTGAAATTGCCTGTTCGGTGACAAAAATCTGTAAGATTCGTTGATGGGAGTTTGGGAAAGTAGGACTAAACACTTATGGAATGAATGAGATGTCCAGAAGAAGTCAACAAGAAAATGGTCAATTACAAGAGGGAATTGGCTTTGTATTGTTACCATAGTATATTATTTACTTCAGTATTTAGAGTTTGAATCACTCAGATATCTACAGGAATGATAAACATTGCTATGATCCGCATGTTTGAAGGTAAGACCTCGTTGATCCTTACCTCACTCAAGTTTCATTCTCTAAGAGGCCGATTAATTGAAAAATATAATTTTCCTAGTGGATACCACAGTTCATCTTATGTTGATACTGAAGGTTTTTTGTAGGTCACTGTGAAATAAAAATTATTTTCCATGTCACATCCCTTGATGTGACAATTTACAATCACAATGAATTCATGGAAGTATTAGGTTGATGAAAATTTTATTCTGAATGATGAATTTTTCCATATGTTGAAGGGGGTACTTTATAAAAGAGTAAACAATAGACGGGGTTTTTTAGAAAAAAAAATGTGATTCATATATCTATGCTATACCTTATTTATTTCCTGAAATACTAGTCATATAATGACCTTCATGAGATTATCCCTAAATTAACGTTTCTCAAGTAGATATCGTATTTTTCTTTCCTCACCTGAAAAGTGACGATGCATATATGGTCCGGAAAATGTAGTCTCGTCATTTTTTGTTGTGAATAATGTTGGGAATTGCTGGACGCATATTTGAAATTGATGAAATCATCTCACAACTTTTTAAAAAATATATATATTCTCAGAAGCTGTTACAGGTTGAAAGGGACAAAAATTTCAATTTCAAACGACCGCACTAAAGATCAGTATCAAGAAACTACCTACGATACGAAATAATCAAAAACATTTTCCAGATGTTATATAGAAGCAACTGAATAAATTTTAGGTAATAGTGTATACCACAGAAAACCTGATTGGATTTTCGGAAGAAAACGAAATGAAGGCTGATAGCGCTCCATCCGTACCAGTTCTTTCTTCCTGCTCAGCAAAATAATTACCACCACCCAGCAGCAAGAGGTGAAAAGATAACAGAAAATGATCTTATTGCAAAATCAAACCCTAGAAACTTACATTTGGATTCGGTCATTTCACAATCTTCAAAACAGAAAGTGTAAACTCTTTCAATTCACATTACAAAAGTTGATGCCGGCGACTTCACCCGCTAAGAATTTGGTTTGTCACATTGAGTTTCGTTACTGACCTTTTTGAACAAATAGTTACAATATTTTTCATTTTCAAAAACTACACCTCAACGATTTGATCTCCACAAACTTTATTTGAAGAATATATCACAACATCTTTCGCTAAGACATTAGCTTTTTCAAGTGATTCAAGTAGACAAATCACTTGAAAAAGCTATTGTCTCAGCAAAACATGTTGTGATATATTTTTCAAATGAAGTTTGTGGAGATCAAATTGTTGAGGTGTAGTTTTTGAAATTACTATGGATCTTCATTAAGTAACAACCGAATCAATTAGAAAAATATTTTTTATTGACCCAAAACTTCTGGTTTTCAACTTCAAAACTGACGAAATTCAATACAATCTTTGAACCCCCATTTTTTCCCCCTTGGGGATTGAAATCCTTGATTTCCTTTTTTGATTCTTATTTACGCTATACAAAGTAGTTACCTGGATATTTCAAGATTTTAGGATCAGTACTTTCGGCTGTACGTTAATATAAGTGCGGACAACATCTCGTAATTCATATTTTCACTTCAAAAACATAGTAACTGAGATAATATGCCAATTGCAACAAGTAATGAATAACTTCAAGAATAGAATTATGATACATATTGAGAAATTCGCAAAACTAACACAATTGTCAACGACGTCTGCCCTAACGCGTCTGCTGGCATTTGGGTAGCGTTTTCGGCGATGACGCTTCATTGCTCAGATCGCCTTCCTATCCCGGCGCATCGTTCCCCATCGTCTCACACTCGACGCGACGTGTAATAACTCACTGCGTTGCGTCTAGTTAATCTAATCGTGTCTCATCCAACAATCTGGCCTACCAGTAGTGGAGCAAAAATCCCAGTGTCGAAAACCAAACTAAGTTTGTTAATGCTCGCAACACTGCAAGAGGATAAAATGAAAGCAAAGAGTCTCACAATCAGAGAATTAGGGATATACTGCTTGCCAATCTCAACGGGTCTAGATACTTCTAGTCGGTAGCCGAAGCTGTTAATCAGAACTTTACCAAATCCACAATTCCACCACTAACACAGCGAATGGTTCATTTGCAACAACAGCAATAGAAAAAACAAATCTACTAGCTGAACAATTTGCGTCCCAATCCCCTGTCGACTTTTTGGGAAAGGCACCACCCGCTATCCCCGTACTAGAATGAAAGAAAGTGTGCAAATGAACACGCACCAGTATTTCGCAGACTTTTCAACCTGTCTTACAAGAAAAGAGTTTTTCCCTTTCGTTGTAAGATAGCTCGCGTTCAGGCTATTCACAGGGACAAGAAAAATCTTCCAAATAACTATAGACCAGTCGCTATGCATTATGGAAAAAGCAGTAAACCACCATATCCTCAAATATTTGGAAGGCTTCAACATCTTGAGCGATTATCAATATGGCTTTCGGAAAGAACATGTCACCCATATTTGGAATAACGCAATCGAGAAATATGGCGAATCAAGAGCTGTTGCACTTGATATTTCTGAGGCCCTTAACCGTGTGTGGCATGAGGGTGTGCTGGCCAAACTTCGATGCTTAGGCTTGTCGGATCATTTCTGTGTATGGCTCTCCAGCTTCCTGGAAGAACGTTTCCTACAAGTGGTAGTCGATGGATATCTCCACCAATAACGCTGGTGTTCCCCATAGATCTATATTTCCTTTTACCCTATTTTTATTATATAGGGTGTAACTTAATGGGTGTAAAACTGTTGAGGAGGTGATTCCTCATCAAAAAAAAGATAGGATCTTTCATATAAAGAAATTTCATCGGAGCATCCCTTGTTAAGATACAACCCCTTAAAGGGGGTACATAAAATTTGTGTAACAATTTTTTCACAAGCACTAAAAAAGTTACAATATTGGAATAAACCAGATGGTTTGTACTACCAAAAAGACACTCAGCCAGAAATTTATTAGGTTCACCCCATGTTTGAAAGGGGTGGAAAACGCAACCCCTGAAATTTATTTCCAATGTAACTTTTTGTCTTATCATTTGTTTACCATTTAAAAATTTATTTCCGATAGCCTGTTTCATTATAAACAAAAAATGTTTCTTAGGTTATTTGCCCTAAATAAACCAGTTCGCAGCAAAAAATTATTTTATTCCATTTGGAATCCTTGATATCGGCTACGGAGGCACATTTTTACCGGTAGCAGAAGGTTGCATATCTTAATGAGGATCTAGAAGGAAGTTCGAATTGGAGTGAGAGTAACCAGCTTCCAAGACCACAAGGAAACAGCATAAAACTTGAGTTACACCGGTCATAACAACTACTTTACCATATATTGCAGGACCAACAGACAAAATCAGCTGAATTCTCCGCCTACACAACATAACAATTTCGTTCGTACCAGAACGGACAATAAGGTCCATGCTCCGTAATTCTAAGGATCAGATACCACTGGAGTCCCAAGGAGTGTATGAAGTACCGTGCCACCGACAATACTAACATCGGCCAGACCAACAGGCGAATCAATATACGCAAAGATGAACACAGAATAGCAGTGAAGGGAAAAGTCACCACGTCTTCTCTCTTCCAACACGTATTGAAGACAGGACACAACATCAATTTTGATAACACAAAAATACTAGTAAGCAATGAAAACTTCTACTCTCGAACAATCAGAGAGGCTATCGAAAATGAAAAATGACCTTGTAATATGAACAAGAGGGATGATGCGCAAAGATTACCAACAACATGGAGATTCGTTTTACCGCTTCACAAAAGCAAACATACCGCTCAACCCCAAAACCAAAAATCAGCGCATGACAATTCAGGTAGAATAATAGAGGCAGGAGAGGCAGCTCAAGCAATATGACCAAATCAGGTAGTTGAGCAAACACAGGCAGTGGCAGCAACGTAGGTAAATGGGAACTTCCATCCCAGTAAATTGAGACACAGATTTCGAAATAATTAGTCTATTCGAAAAACTCCAGACATCACCAGAAGATGGCAAATGATACTTTACCGAAACGTTGTGAAAATAATACTTATGAGGATAAAATACACAGAATACTCTCAGAACGACAACTCTCAGAAGTTGAGAAACTTTTGCGAGCTAAGGACTAACGATATCTTACCTTTCAACGTGTCATTCCTAATATATGATGAGCTGTTTTTCCTGTCTGACATATTGGAGTAGTAAATATGGATAATAATGATTATTCAAACTCTGATATCCTAAATTTGTTTTATATTCATCAAATTGATATTTCTGTCGTTCACTTTTTTCTACGCACTCATGGGCATCCAGATGCCTTTTGTTGTTTACTTGTCTAACTAATCTTGATGAACTGAAGTCTATGGAATGATTTTGTTGCAAAACATGATGGGCGTCTGCTGATTTTTCTGGTGCGCTAAGTGTTCTTCATATCTTATCTTGATATATCTTTCAGTATGTCCATAATATTTTGCATCAAAATCATTTAATTTCGTAAATTCCAGTTTTTTCTGAATTCTCGACTTGGTCCTTTGGAATTTCTTGAAGGGTCTTTTGTGTATAACTTGTTATAAATACCACCTTCATATCTAGTTTTTCGAAAGTTCTTCGTGTATTGGTGGTATGGAACTGAGATATATTTATCTTGGTTTTCGTCATTTCTAAAAGTCGCGATTTCGTTCATTTTTAACCTAAACTGTTTCTTCCTATAATATCATCTACAATTCTCATCGAGAAACCGTTACAGACTGCCATTTTCTGCATTGTCACTTTTTCTTTTGTGAACGTTATATGTGTGAGAGAATGTGTCAGAAGACGATGCACTAGAATATTCAACCCAGCACGTTTGTGCTGTCCACATTGATGTGAACTATCAGGAATATACCTGTAAGTGCTTGTTTCCTTCCTCTATGAATCGTAGTCTAGTTTTCCACATTGACAATGTGACAAATATTATGGACAGACTGAAATATCTTTTCAAATACGATATAAGGAACACTCAGCACGCCTAACATATGGAAGACCGAAAAACCAGTAGTCGCACAACAAGTTTTGCAACAAAACCACATCATAGAAATAGGTTAATTGAGATTAGTTGGACAAGTTAACAACAACAGGCATCTTTGAGAACGTAGAAATAAGTAAATATTATAATAATATGATTGACGATGTTGGACCAGTACCCGATAGTATACTATATAGCTTGTTGAAATAATACTTCAGTTATCAGATTTGCCTCAGTAGTAGGTGAGACAACACTAAAAAAATAGATAGATAGTTTGTTCATTATTTCCAATGTTTTCAATGCGATAAAAATGTACATTCACATGAGTGTGTTAGTCAGATTAGATACTACAAAGAAAATGTCACATATTGTAAGTAAACGTCATGATACAATTTATTATGAAAGATAATATGAAGTAAAATACCTTCGCATAACTACTACTTATTCGAGCTACATTAAATGGAATTTCTGCTAGGAGGAATCCACAGCTTACATTATTATGTAGGTAACATTGAAGAAACGTCTAGTATTCAGTGNTCCTTTAGTTGTCTTAGTTGCGGAAAACTTTCGGTCTGATCTGAATACATTGTAGGTCGATGAAAATACTTCTGCACTAAATATGCTATCGGAGACCCATGTTTCACTTAGTGAACTAGATATAAACTAGTTCATTTTATACTAACAGTGAATTAGAAAAGTGAACACTTTTGGTTTTTAAACCATTCATATTTTGATAATAACCACTTATGAAACTATTATTTGGTGTACTGCTTAAAAATTTATGATTTTGGGGATCACGTTGCTATGCTTTATTTTTATATTGGTCTCTCCTTTATTACGACGTTCTTTCAACTCGAGTTTCTACTAATAAAAATAATCTATTTGTCTAGATGTTCGGTTTTAATATACTGAGATATTTCCAAAATCAGATTAATTCGAGTTGATAGTTTTTTATATAATTTCCTGCAGCATGAACATACATTTTGCGCTATTCCTATGAGTTCTTGTACACCAAATATATCGACTGAATGCACAGTTTGTGAGGTTGGAATAATCGAAATTGAAAGTAGTTTCAACTCACGATTCTGGAATAATATCTGGGGAAGTTTACATTTTTATAACAGAATGATATAGGAGATTATCGAATCACATACTCGTTCAAACTCTTGAAAAAACTTTATTCACTATCAAACATGGAACAAATGCTCATTCACTCCCAGATAGATAGGGAAACATTCAATTGTACAATTAATTCAAGACAATTGAGACGTAGGTACCTACCTAGCAGAGGTATCTATGGTATAAATGAGGACAACATTGTATGAAGATTCAGTATAATCTTTCTCTTGAAGATGATCACTTGGTGATTGAAACACGTGTTGATATTTTAAATCAGTAACTCCATTTGCTTGTGTCTATAGTGATTACTCCTTTTTGAATGATATATTTTCATATATTTTTTTCTTTTTCATTCTTTTCGAGTACTGTCTACCACTTTTTAATTGTTTTAATTTCACCACTGTTAACATTTCTTTTAATCTTTCATTTTCCTGTTTCAGTCTTCCCCTGGTAAGAGCTGTCCAGTCATCAAAAAATTTGTACTTATTTCAGTCATTGAGATATTTCTTCACCTCTGATAAATTATTGTACCAACTTTTATTATCATATTCAGATAGAACTGTGGGCCATTTTATTACCTTCGACTGATTGGAAACAACTGAAAACTCGTTTTTCAGTTGTTTCCAGATAACAGTACAAACTTCATCAACATTGGGTATATCAAGTTATGGTTGATATACCCAATCTATATGAATAGGGTAAATCCGTGAAAAGATTCCCACTTGCTAAGTACCTGAAATAAATATTTTATTATAAAATATCTCCTTTTTCTTGTAAGTGGAAAAACTGCAAAAACGATGGAAAACATCCAGAGATGCATTTATACGATGCCGCGGTGAAGGAAAGACTTCAAAGAGTGGTTCAGCGACCAAGAAGCTGAGTAAATATATTTANCTCAATCAAAAAATAAAATTACATTCAACCATTCATCTATCAATTTCAATATGTGCTGTAAATGACAGGACAACTGTTCACTCTTCCAAGATGTTAACCAAAACAAAATTCTATTCAATTTATTTTTGAAAATTCATCACAAATTTCAATTGCACTTTATTCCTGTCTGATGATAAACTTAGTCACTTTTGCATTCCATACCACAGACATGGATCTTTTCTTTTCTCCTTCTCCAATATTCCAAAAAATATTTTTTGATAAGACAATTGACAGTTGACTTGGACATGTCCCTTTCACAAGATGTATAATATAATGTTATTAGTGTCATCCACATTTTATTATAATGTTCATCAAAAGTCAAATATGGAGCTACATAATAGAAAATTGGTATGATGGGGATTACCACTTTTAATTGTAACTAACGTTACTGCAGTTTCGTCCTATATGGATATTCTCAATACAATTAACTTGTATTAGTGATATAAGTATAGACAGACAATCTGACAGAGAAGATAGGGCATAACGACAGAACTGACAATATGTACAAACATCAAATAAGTAGAATTATGGAAGAAAACAGGCAGATAAATGATGTACGACGGACACACACTATGAATAAATTATAACAAATGAGAAATGAGGTTGAAATGACAACATTTCAACAACATTTTCAATAAGTAACCTACCAAACATTACCATACGGTAAAAATACTGAATAAGATCGAAAAGCAAAATCAAAAAAGAAAGAACATCACAAAGAGAAGAGGAAAAGACCAAGAAGAAAAATTCTCAATCGATCAAATTAAGGAAGATCAGAGGAGTGGTGAAGCAAAATATATGATGAAATGTAGGAAAGTCAATTTTGTTTCGTAATTGTTTTAATTAGGTTTAGAACTCCTATTCGAAACTTCAGTTTTTGGTCGTCGTTAAATTTTTTTAGCGACGGTAACAAAGACTCCAGAAACGACTTATCTTCATCAAACTGTTGATTTTGACTCCTCTCCAAAAATCGCATTAGGTCGTTTTCAAGCTTATCTGATTTTTTTTTTCGCTTCGTTGTTTCAGCGCGTTCCACTTGCTTTACTCTGTCAGTTTCCTCTAGATCGTCAGCAACCTCATCATTCTCAACTTCATTTGGCTCCTCATCTTCAGGATTTTCTAAATTTGTCTGAGTGCTAAAACAATACACGTATTAAAGTCCACAACAAAATAACAATGA